>JALPQI010025040.1:0-17789 GCA_025490895.1 Thaumatotibia leucotreta
CTGTATGAGGACTTTCAAAAAAGGATTCAACAATTTTTAAAGGGCCGGCAACGCACACGATTCATCTGGAGTTACAAATATCCATAGGCTGCGGTAGCTGATTACCATCAGACATTCCGTAAGCTTATTTGCCACCGTCGTCATATAAAAAGGGGTAACAATAGGACCCGATTACGAATACAACCCTTTTTTAAATTCGGCTAAGAAGACATGCATCAAAAAATATTTCGAAAATCGTATATTTCGAGTATCTGTCGCTGTCACGCCGATAATGTGTTCGTTTGAGTAGTGACAGAGACAAATATTCAACATTGTACTAGGCTATTAGGTAGATAATATTTACCGAATACGGAACCCTTCGTCCGCGAGTCAACTCGTTGATCTATTATTGTATTTATTATCTCTATTGACGAATGTACGGGTCGAACTTGGTCGGTTGGTCCATATACGGCCGAGGTTGGACCTAACGAGGTCGTTCAGATAGACAAGTTTGGGAAAAGCTCTAACGATAGTGAACCTGGAGAGATTTGTACCAGTGATTATTACCCATTTTCATAAAGGCTCGGATGGTGGAAACAGACTGTATATTTTCTTCAAAAATGTTTACCTTGTCTTAAAGTTTATTATTATTATTGCCTTTTATTTCAGAATAAAGTATAATAAAATACATTTCTTTACAGTAAACTGTTGTTTCATTTCGTTAATAATGTGGTATTTTCGGCAAAGGCCTCCCCCAGTACCCTCCATTCCTCCTCATTAAATAATAAATAAATAATAAATATCTTGGGACATCTTACACAAATCGACCTAGCCCCACGGTAAGCTCAATTAAGGCTTGTGATGTGGGTACCAGGCGACGATATATACAATAGATATATACATAGAGATACTTAAATAGACAGCCTTGACCAAGGAACAAATATTTTTGATAAATAAATACACAAATAATGCCTTCGCCGGGATTCGAACCAGGAACCTCCAGCTTCGTAGGCAGGGTCACTAGCAACTAGGCTACAGAGGCTGACATTTTCCTCTCCTGTAATGTTTTAAAGTAATTAATAAAGTTTCAATCTTTAATAGGTCGATCGTAAAATGAATAGTAATATCGATTCCTGATTTTTTGCAAAGAAAATGTAGAGGTTCAATTAAATTTCATTACCAAAAAACTGTATTACTTCACTGTAATACAGTTTTTTAACTAGTACAGGAAGTAATGAACTCATCTACACCTTCTGTAAAACCTCAACATATTGGTGCATAATGTTTAGTACATAGTAACCTAGTTAAGCTGATGAATTTTGTACTTAATGGTTAATGGTTCTGTTACACAATAAATAAATTTATTATTTATTATTATTATTATAATTAGGGGAATGATGTAATGATTATAAGGATGAGGTACATTGCTCGAATTATTTAATATTTTTCAAATCGAATAATATTTTTTTAATACAGATGGTGTAGTTTTTAGGCTCTAGTGCGAGAAGTGGGTCATTTTACGTCAGGTCCAAATCTTCGGAGGGCCATCTGTACTAAAAAACGTCGTACGAGACACGTGCAAAAACGAAATTCGAAACGAGTGGCGATGTTTTAAAACACGACCGATAGGGAGTGTTTTAAATCGACACGAGTTTTTCGCACTTGTGTCGCAAGTACTCATCTTTTGTTAGTGTATTTATGTATGAACTCTTCACATCCCGCACCATTAATGTTTATCTGTTTGGCCTGTAGGTTGACTGGTAGAGAATGCCTTATGGCATTAAGTCCGCCTGTTGTATCTGTATTTTTTTACTGTGCAATAAAGTTTAAATAAATAAATAAATAAATGTACTATTTTAGTACAGATAGCGTTTTTTAGGCTCTAGTGCGAGAAGTGTGTCATTTTACGTCAGGTCCAAAACTTCGGAGGGCCATCTGCACTAAAAAAACGTCGTACGAGACACGTGCAAAAACGAAATTCGTACCTCGTGTCGATTTAAAACACTCCCTATCGGTTATGTTTTAAAACATCGCCACTCGTACGAATGCACGTGTTACAAATGAAAATGCTTGGAAAAAATCTTACTTCCAAAGTGCTTCGCACTATTCTGCATTTTAATTCGATTAACATCGATATGCGAATAACATGCAAATTGTCAATGTATTATTCATTTTCAAGATGTTATGATACTTATTATGCACCGACCAATGTAAGGAGACTTGGATGCTAATTTGTTTATTACTTGTATACCTACGTAACTAGGCAATTTCATTGATCTGTAAATGTTTATGAAATGTTATTAATTACTTATAAAGTAGAAGTGTATTCACATTGGCGATCAGCCACATTTAAATATTTACGTCTGGTTTTGTTATACAGTATGTTACCGCGACCCGGGCGTTTAAAAAAATGGGTAATAAAATAATACGTTGCAAATGTTTTCAAGTATTAACAGGTGAAAAATATTATATAGATACAGGGGCGTTCAGAATTTCATGGACGATTTATGAATGAATCTATTCATAAACTTTCCATGCAATTTTGAACCCGACTGTACAGTACAGTTAGTTCGAACGATCTATGTAACGCGTTTGTGTAGGCATTTACCTCCTAATGCGTCGATCCGCATAGTTAATAGGAGAGGCCTACCTCCAGCAGTGGACTGCGACAAGCTGATGACCACAGATGTCATATATACCATAGATCAAGCAAACGTGTCTACTTAGCGTGTCAAATGAACTCAGTTAAATCCACTGAGTTGTCCGTCTTTAATCGCAGCTTGCAGCTTTCGGGCGTCAAATTTTGTAAGTTGAAATGAACAAAAACATTAATAATGCCTCTTAAAGTAATATTAATTGCAACAACACAAAAAAATATGAATTCTCAAGGGCCTGAGACATATTTAAAATCATAGGCAAGTAACAACTTCAGAACAAAATCTGACACGCTCGGCCGCCATACAAATGAATGAACTTGTTTCTACTATCCAAATCTAATTCTGTGCTGATGACAGTGATGACATGAAGGGATGACTACTATCAATTTTAACGTTGTCCATTAGGGTGGAGCGTCGTTGTATGGGAATTTTTTTTTTCGCGATATTCAATTTGGAACCGGTTCAAAAAGTTGCATAATGTCATGGAGATTAAAATGGTTATATCCAGTATTAAAATAAAAGGTACTTTTAGCCCTCTACCAGCCACCCAAGAAATATAAGAAATCCAATTTTCATGAAGTAATCAAATATACTATTTCAGTAATATTTACAGATTTTATTTAAAGTAAACAATACTAAATAAGTATTTATTTAGAAAGTATCATAATTTCAGTGGTTTTCATCCAATATTCATGAAATAATATAATACCAATTTTAATTAAAACAGCAATTTCATGCACGACAAGGAAAATGCCACAGTGAAAAAAAATTATATGACATATATTTTTTTGACATACTAGTGTTATAGAGACGATGTTTCCTATTACAAAAAATATCATATATGTGCATAAAAATATTAAATTACGAGTTAAAATAAGCATGGAAGGTCGGCTGACGGCGTCGCTTACGCCCTTTTCGGGCACTATTTACGTGTATTTTTAAGCATATATTTGCTTTAACTGGTATTATTTTTATTATCTAATCGAATTCACAATAGTTTTCACAATCGTGTAACAAGTTGAAAACATGGATTTTTGTACAATATATTCGATCCAGGGCTTTTTCGACAAAAATCCAATTTACGTGTTTTTACCGTGTCATAAAAAAACATGTTATGAATAAAATAATGTTATTTAATTAATAGATTTGGTTTTGAAAAGAAAATATAAAAAAAATAAAATTTAAAAAATATACCTACATACCGTTATAAATCGCTAAGTAGAGGGCTAAAAGTATGTACCTAGATTTTTTTTATTATTTTTCCAGTATATAATAAAAAATAAGACATCGTTTGAGCGGGGGTCCCAATATTAAATTCGAAAATTTTGGAATTCGCTCCACCCTATTGTCCATGTTTATGGTATTCCATATTAAACACAGCTGAGTGAATTGATATGATTTGACATTGAATTATTATCATTTGAAACCCTATAATAATTTCTATATGATGCAAAAACCAACCACAATCTGCCACCAGATAAATGTTTAAATTACTACAATGACAAATTATACTAGAACTGTATTCTTTAAGCGTGCGCAAAGTTTACTTATCCGCACTAGTTAGGAAAAGTTTATTTTTAGTACAGATGGTACCTTTTTTAGGCTGTAATGCGAGAAGTGTGTCATTTTACGTCAGGTTCAAAACTTCGGACTTCGGAGGACCATATGTACTAAAAAACGTCGCACGAGACACGTGCAAAAACGAAATTCGTAACTCGTGTCGATTTAAACCATCGCCACGCGTTTCTAATTTCATGTTTTTCGCACTTATGTCGTAATGTACTAATTTTGCACATGCATTGAAATGAACTATTCCCCTCTCATCAGTCCAGTAGCCGTACCAATGAGTTGGAAAGTAAAGGATGCGTTAGGTTTTACTCGTATGCATTCAATCGTGCTCGCACTGACATTGGAGCGAGCGTGATGGCCTACTTTACGTATTGAGTTAAACCGAACGTTACCGATACCTGCCAAGTCATGGTATAGCCCATTTCAAATACGAAGGCCCGATGCCACTTGAAACATTTGTCATTGAATTGGTGCACTACCAATTGGCACCTGTCATACACTGATGTGTGCAAACAATATCACGCCACCAAAGGATATTGCCAGGTATCTTTTGTTATCACTGATCCTATTGTTGACGCCTAATGACTTTGTCAAGTGCAATCGGGCCTTCGTATTTGAAATCGACTTTACAGCTACAGATCAGGAACAAAGTGTTAATATAAACATGCACTGAGTAAGTTGCAAGGAATGTAGCCATTATATCAAGATGATAAATAAAACAGTGTGATTCTAATACATTATGCTCGCAATTAAAATATCGACTACTTAAGATAAAACTTATGTATGGCATGTGTTGCCTTTGTAATCTTATTGTATTAAACGACTAACGTATTATTATGAGTTTTGTTATCGCATTCTTGACTTGACATAAGAATTTTAATGTCAGAAATTGCTCTTACATCAGATGATTTACTCTTAAGTATTTTAATATAGGTACATTTAATGTGGTGAATTTATGTTAGCCGGCTAGGTATACCATACTAAAGACGAAATAAATAAATAAATATCTTGGGACATCTTACACAAATCAACCTAGTCCCACGGTAAACTCAATAGGCTTGTGATGTGGGTACCAGGCGACGATATATATAATGGATAGATACATATAGATACTTAAATACATAGACAGCCATGACCAAGGAACAAATATTTGTGATAAATAAATACACAAATAATGCCCTCGCCGGGATTCGAACCCGGAACTTCCAGCTTCGTAGGCAGGGTCACTACCAACTAGGCTACGGAGGCTGACTTTATCAACAATCGTTATTTTACAGTCGCCATTAGATATATCGAAGCGGCCACGGTGCTCAAAAATATCTAAACATGCACACTAAACGCCATCTATCTTCAGCGTACCCTGCCAATATATTTAATGGCGACGGTACAAATAAAACCATCAAGGAAAATAAAACTCACCCTGACAAAGATCAGTAGCCTGGTATCACCAATCCTGTACTTCCCCTCCGAAACCCTCACCATCGGGAATTGCGTTGGGCAGGAGCACCTCTCCACCAAATCCCTCACCCTCTCATCCAAACTCCTCAAGTCATTTGTCACCAGCTGCGGCTGCGGTCCAACAGGGACAAGACCCAAAGCTGTATCGTCAGGTCTGAGCTCTTCTCCCGCTAATTCTCTTTCTATCTGCTTCTCCATTTGAACCAGCAATGGAGCTGGCATGCCCAGAACTGCTCCTTTTCTGGCTACTTCCAACAGACAGAGCACTACATGCTTCTCATTTTTCCTCAAGCATAAATCATCAGTTTCGAAGAGAAGACATTCTAAAATTCCTAAGGCTCTGCGGCACCAGTCGATGAAGTTGGAGAGGTTGTCTCTTGCGAAGAATGTGCCGGCTTTGGCGGCTGGCAGCATGTTGACTGGAGGCCTGGAGCGGAGGGCCTTGGCCAGGGTGAGGGCGTCTTCGGATTCTGGGGCTGGAGAGTCGAGGATCAGACGGGCTGAGTCACGGACTGCGTTGGCATGCTGGAACAAAAGAGAGAGAACAGTTAGTTTTGGAAATACAGCTTTTATTATTCTTAGATTGTCTGCAGTGGACTGAGATAACCTGACGATGTATGAGTGTGTGTGACAGACCGAAAAACGATTTTAAGTTCGCGAGAGGTTATCTCCTCAAATACAGGGTGATTGTGATTACGGGGTTGTGAACCCAGCTGTGTAAAACGTGTCAAGGTGGTCTTTCTGAACAAGGTTTTCTATCGAACAAGTATGAGAATCACGACAAAAAATAACGGTAATATCATACCAACCAATGCGGAAGTGTTCATAATTTCAAGTCTTTGTTTCAAAATTATATAAACAAATTTGCAAGGAATTAGTAGAAGTAATGTATATATATTAATAAGCTCGAACCTAACCGGTAAAAAAAGTACGCTAGTTCATTCATATACGCCCCATGGGAAACCTTGTTCAGAAAGACGAACTGAACACGTTTTTCACAGTTGGGATCACGCCCCCGTAATCACCCATTAAAGCAAACTAAAGAACTAATTATAATAACGCAACTCGCATGATAATTGATAACTGAAGACAAAGTAGTTTCTAAGATCAAGTCTAGAGATGGTTCATTAATCCGTACTAACTGCCTCTTTGAGCGTAATTACTATCACACAATTAGTGGCTTCGCAGTAAAATGATCATGCATTCATCACTTTCTATCGGGAATGAGATATCGACTTCTGATATCTCTTGCACGCATCGTTGATACATTTCAAACCATTTTAACTTGGTCTTCTTAATTTAAGATAATATTATGTAGCTGTAGTTCACAGATAAACTGGTTTTATATTTTCAGGTTGTTCATCACCATCAGACTGGAAAGAATGCTGGTGACAATAAGCTATTTATAGAGAAAAATGGCGTTTGAATGTCTTTTTCAATTTCCTTTTGTCGTAAATTGATTCATTGATTCTGCTCGGAATTAAACAGATATTGTTGAAGTCAATGAGCAATAAAATCTAGTAAATGTTTGTTTTTATAAACTGTTGTTGTTGGTTGAATGAATTGTTATGCGTTTGTTGCAAAGACGTGGTTTAAATTATAAACAAGGAGTAGTAAAAAAATGTGGTGATTCGTTTAGAGACATAATAATATCATCGTATTTAGATTAGAAATATTTAAGAAAAATAATTATTGATATAATCGAGGGTGATTTGGTCTGACAGAAAAGAGTAAAAAAAAATAATATTTCCTTGCCCCTTATTTATAGTTTTTTTTAAACGTGTCTATGATCATTTATTCATCATGAATGGTCAAGTTCATATACTTATTTATATTTTAATGGTATTCTTACGAGAGTTTCGTACTTTTTCTCAGGGTGTATGTTTGGGTGATTTGTTGTCTCCACAGATAGTGAAGCTAACCTTAAAAATATTTATAATTTCTGAAGTATGTACAAGTATTAAACGATCCACTAGTCGGTACAATAACATTAGCAAAGTAATAAAATTATAAAGTCTCATCAACACTAATACTACCACTATATGAACATATACAAATAATCTTGCATAAGCCAATAAAACCGAAGTTAATATTAATTTTACTGCTAAATACTATGTTTAAATACATTATAAACATTCTATTAAATGCCACGCACGTTGCTAGTACCAGTGAAGTAACGCGAGCGAGCGGCGGTTTCCAAGCAAAATGTAAATACCGCATCACGGAGTACATTACCGACCGCTATTAACATAAAGAGGAGCGTGGTTTTTAATGCGGAATACATAATGTAAGAGAATATAGTACAAGAACAAGTAAAATAATAACAAGAAGAAGTACGAGCGGCCCTACCGCGAATTGCGAAATCCGCAAATTTCGAGTATTTGTCTCTGTCACTCTTATAAAATAAGTAAATATATTAGGACATCTCACACAAACCGACATAGTCCCACGTTAAAGCTCAAACACCACTTTCTCACCTGAGAATTTTGGAATTAAGGCTTGTGATTTGGGTACCGGGCGACAATATATTTAATAGATAGACACATATAGATACTTACCTAAATACATAGACACAGACAGCCATGACAAATACTTGTTATAAATAAACACATTTTTCAGTGCAGTTTACTGTCGGAATAGGTCGATTTGTGTGATATGTCTCAAAATATGTTTTTTTTTCATGCACATTTTTGGTTTCGGCTTCTTTATGGTATTGATTGTAGTGATTGTAGAGCTCACTACAAGAATTCTGTAAAGGTGCATTTAAACCAAATGAGCATTCGCTCATTCTGTCCCCCACTCTACGAAATCAACGAATTTCGACGAATCACGTTTTGTGTAACGAACAAATTTTGTAGATTGGGGGATAGAATGAGAAAATGCTCGTTTGGTCTAAATGCACCTTCAGAAACGACATTTTTTTGGTGTCTACTTTATAAATGAGTTCATGTTTTAAGATAATATGAAACGCGAATGCAATGTAATCATTACTTTGAATTATTAACTAAGCATAAGTGTGCATTAAATGGAAAGCAATGTTCACATTAATTTGTAATTTTATAATTATTTGAAGTAACAAATACTTCAAGTAATAAAATATAAAACATCATTACCATTAAAGCATAATACAATTATTTTTAATTAATGTAATAATGTTATATTCGCATTTTATAGGCAGTAAAAAAATCAGCACCCACTATCAGTACATACTAATTATACAATTTTACCATAATACTATACGGATATTATTATACAGGGCGTCCCAAAACATTGGGACATGAAAGAAAAGTAGGTACAATCGGGTTCAAAATTATATGGACAGTTTATGAATGAATTCATTCATAAATCGTCCATGCAATTCTGAACGCCAGTGTACCTTAAATTTACAATAATATGTTATTTTTAATAGTTAGTGACTCTACATTCAAAGATTTTATAAAGTTAGGTACTTGCTTTTAGAAAATCTGCCTAATTTTATGGCCAACTGTACTAGATCCGAGTACACTTCACACGCGCCCACCGCTGGGCCCACATCGTGTATGAAGCCATTAATAACTGTTAAAACACTAATCCCGCCGAGATGAATCACTATGCGCATGCGACGGTGTGCTACCATTGCAACTCGAATTATAACATAAGGCCGTGAGCTTCGAAAATTAAGTGCAATACATTTCAAACATAGGTACTTTTTTTAATACTATAAACAAACCGTCTTTGTACCAAGTTCAAGTTCAAATTCTTTAATGTCATGAAAAACACCTGTCCAAAAATAAATAACAACAAAATAACATACAAAATAAAAACAAAAATACCAAAAAACAACATCTATATTCAAACAAGTCCATTTTAGTGTAATATGTAATTTCCATTGCAATATGCTTTTTCAATTAAAAAGCTCTTTCGTTTTTTACAAACCTTCCTGTCTAAATTGTTATTAATGTGTGTTCTTCATGTTTTTTCTGTAGGTACTATAAATAATTTACATCACATATCTATAAGATGAACAATGTTAACACGGTTTTAAAATACACATTTAATGAAATTTCAGTAAATCGATAGAGCGTTCATAGCTCCCATCTATCGATTAACTCTTGCCATTACATTGTCCTAAACCATTATCAGAGGTCGGACAAACGTGCGTCATTGTTCACAATAATATGGACATGACTACAAAGTTGAATAAATGAATAACTAAACAAATATATTTTTTAAAATTTTAAGTCGAAGCTTTCAGATGATTATTAACAAAAGTTTTCATAGCTACCCAAGTCAAATAGGTAATATTTTGTAAATGATTAAACGATTAATTATTTAATAAATTTTTGAATCATGTCTTTATTATTGCGAACAATGACGCACATTTGTCCGAACTCTGACCATTACATAAATTACAATAAAACAATGCTAGATTACGAATTCTTCGATGAATGGTTTACAGCCCTTTACATCTCTAGTAGTATAGATATAGATGCTTAATAATATTGTGAACTTGTACAATAATAATTATTTTTGTTTATTATTATGATCCTTTATTTATTTGCCTTTTTTAATGTCTATAAATTTTTTTTTTGTAATAAATTCTTGCAAAACATTAATGCATGTTATTTTAATAAGATGTATTATTATATTGTTTAGAAGTCCACCTGAGTTTCTTACTGGTTCTTCTCAGGAACCGTGTAGGGTTTGAACCAGTAGTAGATTTTTGTTTCTCTCTCTTGATAGTGTCAGACGATTCGAAAATGCTTATTAATAAGCTTACTTGAATAAAGAATAGTTTGACTTTGACTTTGACCTACATTATTAACTTCTCTTGAGACTTTAACTCCAAGAGAACACAACGAGTGTAAATCGAGTACCATTAGTAACGCCACCGCGCTTGCGACACTGCACTCGCGATTCTCAAATGATCGATTGATTCATCTCCGCGAACGTTGGTTCATATTTTTATGAGTCACGCGGTAGTACATGAATTAATACAAGATTATAATAAGGGAGGGGTTGCGAATCTATTTCTTTTGTGCAGTACCTTTCTACTCGTTGTATATTATCAAACAGGAAACAGAAAGGAATTCCAAATGACTGTTGACACAACTAATGACACAACATTTACCAAGAAAAAAATTTATTTATTTCCAAAAACAAGAACAAAGTATGGATACAGTAAAAATAAATTAATTATAGAAAATACTTGTTTATAGATGTAGTGAGTGATTAATTGAAGGGTCCGCGGAAAGTACATGTCTAGTCAATTCAAATTACAGAAGGAAAAATCACCTTATACTTTTAACAGAATAAGGTGTGAATTTGCCATGATTTTATTAAGCTTTGGACATGTTTTTTCCGTGGACCCTTCAATTAATCTATTATCTGTCAGTCTCTGCACTTAAACTATGAATATATGAATATATCCATAGTTGTCGTATGTCAACAGTACTTTCAGTATTGTGGTATGTCAACAGTACTTTCAAATCCCATTCTAATCACGGTTTGATAATACAGTGTGAAACCATCGTGCAGGATGTTAATTAAACCGATTTGAGATGGAGTGTTCTAATGGAGACCTCTGTAATAATTCTCCCGATTTAATCATAAAATAAAAACCAATAAAAAACGGTCGTTAGATCTATTTGGGCATTCAATTTTGAGTGTATAAAAAAACCGCCAAAAAGTTATGAAAAAAGTAAAATCCCCTTTTTCTTGACTTGCTATTTTTATAACGATAGCATTAGATGTTTTTTGGATACCATGGTAAAATCAGGCAAATTCCAATACACAAGAATAACAATTCAATAGATACTAATATTCTTTACACCTCACAAATCACCAAACAAATTCAAAACAAATAATAAAAGTACATGTCATACACAATAAAAATTGTATCGGATAGTACATTTAATTTCATTTATCCTGTAAACATTTTAAAAATCTATTTGAAATTAGCATGTTTACAGTTTTTTCTATGAAAAATTAATCCGACTCGTAGGTATTCTTTGACCGAAAGAGTATTTGACGTCGTAAATTTTGGACATGATCGTGACACACCTGTCAAACTATTTGAAAAATACAGGGTCACAACAAAATAGGCTACGGAGGTCATTTCCAGATGATATCGCGAACGATATCGTTCGAAGACCAAAAACGAATGAAGGCTATGATGATGATGAATCTTAATTGGATACATCCGAATATCCAAATAAGGCATGATGATCAAGTTGATGTATGTTCTAATAAATAAAATATAATCTTTTATGGAATGGACTTTTCTGAAGAAGTACGTGCATGAATGTCATATCTATCATATCGCTTTTTGTATTGTAGATGACAACATGAGGTAGCATTGATGGTCAAGCGTTTACCGTTTATCGTGTTACTGCCGTGGCACTTGTATACTTGTCAAGATGGATTTACACCTGCGACCATATATACGAGCCCCGATGCATATGTTCTCGTCCAGTTAGACAGTTTTTCGAGATTATCCCGTTCATCCGGGGGAAAAGGTTTAGAGACAAAACCTTCACTATTCAATAGTAGTACTAAAATAGTTTCTTTGAGTATAAAATATTTGTACTTAATAAATAAGAATTTAAAAAAAACTATTTTACGAGAGGTATTTTTTAAAAAAATTTCCACAATTTTTAATTTTGTAAATAATCAATGAATGTAAAGAACGCCATTAATATTAAAGACGACATGGTACACCTGATGCACTGCGAATTTTGCGTCAAGCTTATAAGCGCGGAATTACGGTGGTGAACGAAAATATAATTTAGACACTGGTTTGTTAAAATGGATTTATTAAACAACAAAAGCGTACTTCAGATTGTTGTGTCTCTTGAAATGTAGTACATTAACCATGACTAGCGTTCATACAATTTATCATTAGCATAATGTGATCATTTTTAAAATATTCAAAAATTTGTAAAAATTGTTTCGAACTAGACGAACTCCACTGTATCGGGGCTCGTAATATGGACGTCTAACGCTAGCTCGAAAATGCACCCAAAACCAATTGTTCAATTGTGCCAAAATGTGCTTTTCCTACAACCGCGCATATTTCGGCGCCACATCTTTGACAGTTTTTTTATAAAATGTAGCCAATCAAAACTTTGATGGAGACCAATAACAATTATTTTTAAATGGTTTATAGGTTGACATTACCGTGATGCATTGAAGAGGGGATGATACTTGTCACCTAAAATTCAAGACCGTTTTTGAAAGATAATTTAGTATGACGTGCGGCTTCCATGTTTTATTTGTTCGTAGATGATACCCATGCGAAGCTTGGGTAAAATAAGATAAATTCCAATTTTCAAAATCTGTTTGTTTATAAATAGCAATGTCACTGACCGGCCCCAAACAGTCGGTTTCAAGCAGGTGGTAAAGACCAGCGATCGAGAGCGAGAGTGACCTTGAGCGTGGTTCCGGTTCTGCGCCGGCGCAGGGCGAACCATGATGTTGCCTCCCTGTTGCACTTACGTGGGATGTCGCAAGTGCAACTGAGAGCTTCGAGATAGGCATTAAGGGAGCATCGAAAATTGTAAATCTCTGTGAATCTTACGCCCGACTCTGAAGAGTCGTAAATTTCGAGGATTTTTCTCTGTCACTCAAACGAAGGCGTCATTAGAGTGAGAGAGACAAATCCTCGAAATTTACGAATATTGTTTTTCGCGGTAGGGCCACAGTCGCCATAGATTGGCAAATGGGTTTGTCAAGCGCGGTGTACTGCCATTTGGCAAATTATGTTTCCCAAATATGACTTCCCAAATAACTTATCGCAATAGTCTCATTTCCCAAACAAATCTTTAGCAAAGTTACATTTCTCATTTTATTCATTTGGTCAAATTATTATTTTGCAAAGTTTCACTTCGTCAAGATTTTATTAAGCAAATGTTTTATTTTGTCATAAGTTAAAATCCAAAAACAAAATTCCCAAATTTGATACTTCGCAACCTCTACTTATAGCAAAAGCCTGGCAAATGATAATATTATTTTAAAGTTCGTAGATCTATACAGGAATTTCGTACTTTTTTGCACAACCCTTGGCTTGAACTTGCCTGGAACAAAAAACGTATTTCATGAATAATTGGTATCATAATGAATGAAGTGAGAAAATAAAATCCATCATAATGATCACTATTCATATTTTTTATTGGTAGGAACTAAGAAGGCACACATAGCCACGGATAAAAAAACTATATTTTTATTTACATTTTCATAAAAAAACTATCCCAGAGCCACCGTTAGGTACGACGACGAGCGAAGCGAGGAGGAGTGTTAGGTGAAACTGCGACCATACAGCGCACGAGCCGAGCGAGCGAAGCGAGCGTGCCGCGGCAGCGGCCGGCGAGTGCCAGAACCGACTGTTTTGTTATTCCCTCGGCATTGCGTTCCCTCATCAGTTTCATCTAAATTACTGTTTAGAACCCGACTTTTAATTGTTTATCAACATAATATAAAACCCCGTGTGAGCTTTTATTAAAAAAAAACATTAAATTCGCCTCAAACTATACCCAAAAACATTGGTAATTATTTAGTTACCTAAATGCCAGCTAAACCATCAACTACATGAAAATATGCATTACAAAAATTAAATTCTAATTAAAAATCAAGCCCAAAGATAGAATTTCCAACCATTTTGTTGGGAAATAAAACGATTTCATAAGATTCAATTGGAATATGATCTTTCGGCGAAATGACTTTATGCGAAAAATTGGTTGCGATGTAATGTTGTATAGGCGGTATAAATCGTATGCCATACAATATTTTGGGATTAGTATGTTACGCCAAACGATGCATTTGCCAAAAAATATTTTGGGAAAATAAAAACGACCAAGTAATTCTTTGCTAAACAATCGCTTGCCAACAAAAAGGCTTGCTAACTGTAAAATTGCGATAGGTAGTTTTGACAATTGAATTTTTGCCAAATGAAAATTTGGGAAAAATAGTTTGCGATGTGACACTTTGGGAAAAATTATTTGCCAAACATTAGTAAACCGTCAAGCGCAGTAGTGTGTCCGCTAAGACAATGCTGCCACCTATTATCAATCTTCAAAAGATTAATGGTCAGTGACATCTCACTCCTTAGTCGACCCTTACGTCACCCAGGGGAGGAGTTGGGGTGCTAAAATGTGTTCTCACTGCCGTCACCTTGCGGCTTCAGGATTTTAAGGTTTCATAATACGTAATTCCGGTGCTGACAACGTGATTCATAATTTTCTTAACCAATTGTATAGCCAAGATAACAATAATATGACCTTAACACGGTCAAACCCATTGTTATTGTAATTTTCATAACGCTATATTTTCGTACGTAATTACAAAATTGTCAAAACTGGACTTCGAGTTCACTGGGTTAGTATTATTTAAAATTCTCAGCATACATTGTTTATTGTAGTAATCTCTGAGAAAGTGGGTATTTATCGCAAACGAATTCTAATACGTAAATACCGAGCTTTTGTCTCTGTCAACTCCGAGGTGCAATCAATGAGATAAAGAGCGACATAATGTTAAAAAATTGCAATTTCGAAACTCGATGTATAAGATTTCATATAAAGTTAAAGAACTCATACCTTAGGTACTTGTACACATACCTATAATACACTCATTTCTTTGCCACAAACTGTAGCAACATTCGTAGCGTGTTTTAGGAAAGCAGTTTTTAGTTGCAGCGACATCTGTCGAAGTAATAAAGGACTAATGTAAAATTGTGTAGGTACATAAGATACTTAGCGATAAAGCCCCCTGTCTCTTTAACTTTTCAGCTTGTAAAAAAGTTTAGTTTCGGTTTTTAGCTCTTTACATTTTCGATGTTTTAAGTTTTTTGTGTGACTGTCAGAGCAATTGCCTTGATTTTTGACGACAATTTAACTTGATATCAACTTTATATCGGCACACAACTCAAATTTTTTTTAACGATTAATGAAAGAGCATTTTAAGTTGCTTATCATTATCATACAAATTATCTTTTATTGCGCTTCTAAAAATAGTATTTCACTGATTAGTCGGCCTTGTCAGCACAGTTCAGCCACTGGCGCGTACCTGATGACTTGCTGCCATGATCCGTACTGATCGAACTGTGATAGCAACGCTTCCTGTACGCGAGGTTTGTTTTGAACATGGTTTATACTATTAACCGATAGATGGCGTTAAAAAACTCTGACATAAATAGTGCAAAGTATAATGCGCCCCAAAACCTTAACCCTTTATAGGGGACCGGTATCAAAAACAACCACCCTATACCACTCTTGTATTTTTTTCTTGAACAGAATTTTTCGTACTATATAATGGCGTTGAGGCTTTTTGAGTTTTTTCCCATTTTGTTTTCGGGATTTTACAGAAATAATCATTGCCACTGTCACTGTCACCCTTCTATCTATTTCAATTGACTTTTTCCTCGATGACATCGCGTTTTCCTGTCCGGTATAAGTGAAAATTAGATCTAATTCGTGTTGGTTTAGAGTTGAAAATTTAATTGGAAACTTTTATTGATTATTCCGAAAAAAACGAGATAGATTATAAATAGACGAGATAGATTATAGATTGAAAATAATTGGGATTTCATCAGTCGAGAATCGAACCTAGGACCTCCAGCTTTTCTCAGACACTAGGCTACTGTACTGTAGACCACTACAGCCAACAAGCGTTAGATCTCAGTCCCACGATCATAGTAATCAATAATCATTACAATAATCGATTGTCCGCCAGCAAGGCTACAGTCACATTACAGTTTACAAATGATAACGTCTTATCTGTGATCTGGAATAATTGCAATAATAATGATAAATTAAGTTATATCAATACGACGCAGGCGGAAATCGATTTGTAAGATCAAATAGTTTTCAGATTTTGAAGGATATATCCGGTTGATAACTGGTAAATAGAAAGGAGTGTTTGTTATATTATTTATGATCAGAGATCGGAAAAATGTGCGTCATTGTTCGCAATAATATGGATATGACTCCAAATTTGATTGAATAATTAATCATTTAATCATTTTCAAAAAATTACCTATAGCTATATAGGTAATTTTTAGGCCTAGCTAGCCTATAACAAGGGAAACCTTTGTAAATAGTCACCTAAAACCTTTAAAATCAAATTTCAATAAATTGTTCGTTTAATTATTCATTTAATCAACTTTGAGGTCATGTCCACATTATTGCGAACAATGACGCACATTTGTCCGATCTCTGTTTATGATAGATGTGAAATATTAACAATAATTTTACAAATCGTTAATGTTAATAGGATTGATTTGAAATTGAAATTACATAATAAATAAATAAAATAAAAATAAATATCTTGGGACATCTTACACAAATCGACCTAGCCCCCACGGTATACCTATACCTAAGCTCAATTAAGGCTAGTGATGTGGGTACCAGGCGACGATATATAATAGATAGATACATATTATATACTTAAATACATAGACAGCCATGACCAAGGAACAAATATTTGTGATAAATACACAAAGAATGCCACCGCCGGGATTCGAACCTGGAACCTTCAGCTTCGTAGGCAGGGTCACTACCGACTAGGCTACAGAGGCTGACATAATATAATTATGCATTTGTGCCACACAAGGCGCGTAATTTTTGTCAATTTAAGGGTTAAGATGGTCCAGAGTTTGTTTGTTATCGATTCTGTCACGTTTTAACAAGTATACAAAACGAAAGGGATACATAGCACAATAAATGATAAAAACGAGACCACCATTCGCCAGGTTTATGATGATACCGCGTCTAATCGTTTATCGTTATTGCCATCACGTTCTAACTATGCGAGTACGAAAGTGACGCGTAGTACGATAAATGGACAAAACGGGACCATCATAAGCCACCAGAAATATTGTAATACGATACTGAAAGGAATATAAACGATTAGAAGCGTTTTTAATTAATGCTTCGTTTTTAATAAATCTAATGCATGTTAGCTGTAAGATGTTATAATATTATTATTTGAAAAAAAAAGTCCCGCTGAGTTTCTTGCCGGATTCTTCTCAGGAACATTGGTGTAGGGTTAGAACCGGAAGTAGCTTTTTTTTTCTCTCATTTGCTATTTAGTTTAACGATTCAAAAGCGCTCGTTGCTGGGGCCTAATTGAATAAAGAATATTTTGACTTTGACT
>JALPQI010025041.1:0-16324 GCA_025490895.1 Thaumatotibia leucotreta
CTTAGTTGCTTCTTTCGACACCCGCAGGAGTGGTGGTGACAAAATGTATTCTTACTGCCGTCACGACACGGCCAGGGTATTTATTTATAAGGCTAATTAAATAATCAGTAGCCGTATCATGAGTTGTCAAGTTATCGGCTTAACTTTTACTCAATACTTAAAGCCTACGAAGCTGGAGGTTCCGGGTTCGAATCCCGGCGAGGGCAATCTTTGTGTATTTATTTATCACAAATGTTTGTTCCTTGGTTTTGGCTGTGTATGTATCTAAGTATCTATACGTATCTATCTATTATACAGGGTGGTCTAAACCTTGACGTCAAAAAATTTTTTTTAGGTTCCCTACGTCATGGGCTATCAGAATATACCCCATGTATGTTAGCCGATTTTTTGTAGTTTTCGAGTTACGAATTTTTGAATTTTTTTTTGTGTAATTCTGGAATGAACAAATTTATGGATAAAAAAAAAACTATTGGGATTTTTTAACATTTTCTTTTTGTAAAAGTATTACTACAAATAAAGCATTTACTGACAAAAAAATTTGCGTCCTCACTTTGATACAAGTAGTATAAAAAATACCAAATTCAACATTTTACGTTAAAAATGCATCAAAATAGCATTAATATACGTAAATAAAAAAAATAAAACATATCCCAAGGATTTTTGGTAATGTAAAGACTACCCTAGACTTTAAACCTTCGTAAAAGCAAAAAAAAGTGATATTTAATAATGAGGATTTTTCGGAGTAGTCGGTCAAATAAACTTAAAAAAGCTTAAAATTTTAAAGTAGTAAAAAATTACTAAGATAACTACACAGATTGAATTTTCGTGGTATTTTCTGTCTTTGTTTATTGATAAGAACAACAAAACAGACGAAATTTCACTTTATTTTTAAATTAAAAATTCAAAAGTTTTTTTTAAGTTTATTTGACCGACTACTCCGAAAAATCCTCATTATTAAGTATCATTTTTTTTTTGCTTTTACGAAGGTTTAAGGTCTAGGGCAGTCTTTACATTACCAAAAATCCTTGAGATTTGTTTTATTTTTTTATTTACGTACATTAATGCTATTTTGATGCGTTTTTAGCGTAAAATTTTGAATTTGGTATTTTTTTATCCTACTTGTTTCAAAGTGAGGACGCTAATTTTTTTGTCAGTAAATGCTTTATTTGTAGTAATACTTTTACAAAAAGAAACTAGTTAAAAAACCTAACAGTTTTTTTTTATTAATAAATATCTTCATTCCATAATTTCTCAAAAAAAAATTTTTCAAAAATTCATAACTCGAAAACTACAAAAAATCGGCTAACATACATGGGGTATATTCTGATAGCTCATGACGTGAGGAATCTAAAAAAAATTTTTTGACGTCAAGGTTTGGACCACCCTGTATATATCGTCGCCTGGTACCCACAACACAAGCCTTAATTGAGCTTACCGTGGGACTAGGTTCATTTGTGTAAGATGTCCCAAGATATTTATTTAGATATTTACTTATTCTATCTTGCTCGTACTTATTTATTGGAGCGAGCGTGATGGCCTCATTTTCACTGCAGTAGCCGTCCCATGAGTTGTAAAGTAAAGTATACGTTAGGTTTTACTCGATACGTAAAGCATTTTTATCAAACTAAAAAAAAATAATTATCATTCTATCGCGCTCGCACTGACGTATTAGAGCGAGAGCGATGGCCTGCTTTACGTATCGACAAAAAACCTAACATTACCGATACTTGCAAAGTCATACGGCTACTGAAGCCAAAAATAGTACATTGTGCATCAAGGGAGGTAAGTACGGAATTACTAACGAGAGTGTTGGAAGCCCGACGCCGTCAGGAGGGCTTTTATGACTCGAGTTAGTAGTCCGCTTACCTACCGTGATGCATACAATGTTTTTCATCACACTTGCCGACAAAAAAAAAGTTTTAAGACATAAAATTATTAAATGACGTACTGACATTTCTATTACTCCCTAGGGAATTTCACTTTTCTATTACTCCCGCTACGCGTGCAAGCAATGGCGCTTAGACAGCGAGTGTGATGAAAAACTAATTACGTGTTCTTTCTTATGCCGCTAACTGTGTATGCGTCTTTAAAGTCAAAACGCTAATGGTCTCATACGATAGGAAAATTTGAACAAGCGCCATATTAAAATCTCTTGTGAGCAAAGTTTCCAGAAATTACACTCAAACAAGCAAACTTTGTACTCGGAATGAGTTTTGTTTGTCACAAGCAAAGAGTAAATATAGGAAATGTCGCTTAGAATAACTTTTAGTGAAATTGTTTCATTATTGTGACATTTGCGACGTTATGAAGGCTTGTATTAATTTTGTTAGTTTGCAGAACTCAATAAAACATGAAAGGTAGGCTTGTTTATTGGCGTTGGAGTTTATTAAATTTTTGATTTATTACTTGTAGGATCGCTTTTAATAATGATACACATTTTCAGCAATTACGCATGAAAATGGTAATATTCAACAGGTTTTCCCTTTGAGCTCGCCCACTCAACAGAGAAAAAAGCATCGTCATTTGCCTAAAATACGTCAACAGCACGAGAAAGAAACCATGTCATTTTTCACGTCTCTCATATTGGTCCCAAACCCAATAGAAAAGTTATCCAGTATGATCACTTCGCCACTTTTATCTGTTTTAGGTCACGACCTCAAGATCAGTTTGTAGCAAAAATTCAAGCAAGCACCTTCATTTGACTTGTTTTCCACAAATTAATGGATTAGTTTCCACCTATCATCATAAAGCTAAAGGCGAGTAAGCGATGGGCTATCTATTGACTAATACCATTTTCTCGTCCAACAAACAAACGAAAAATATAGATCCAATGTCAATAAAAATTATAGATATATTTATTGACGATCGCAGGCTTCACACTAGCGAGATTTTCTAAGATTGTTAACTCGTCCGCAACGAAAAAACTCGTCAATTGCAACTCGCTTTTTTATCGTCGTTGGTGGGACCAGTAGCTTTAACATGATTTTACAAGTATCGGTAACGTTAGGTTTTACTCGATACGTAAAGCAGGATGCTTAGCCAAGTTGCCAATCGCTAGCGCTTGCTAGCGCATCGTCGTATTCCCTCTCTGTCACTCCTTCATATTAGTGCGACAAAGAGGGAAAACTACGATGCGCTAGCAGGCGCTAGCGATTGGCAACTTGGCTAAGCACCCTGGTCATTGCGCGCGCTCCAATATGTCAGTGCGGGCGCGATGGAATGCATTACGCATCGAGTAAAACCTAACGTATCCTTTACTTTTCAACTCATAGCACGGCTACAGTGCCGAAAGGTCTTCGCACACTATAGGTTTTCGCACACTATATCAACTCCACACCCACTCGACTCAAGTCTAATCATTGAAATTTAAACCCTGTGTCATATGTTCAAGGTTTAATTCCAAACAATGATATTAAAGTAGTGTACGACGAGTGGCCTACGCATCGTACACTAAAGGTCAACCCCGACTCGTTTGTCACGCAACGACCACACGTTGTCCACGCAACGACTATGCGTTTGCGACTGACGTGTATCGAGCAACCATTTTCATTGCCCACTCGTTGACGCCACGTTGTCCACTAGTGACCATTGGGTGGATCAACTAGTTGACTACTCATCGTGAGTGTGAGTCGAGTTGCTGCCGCGTTGGCGTGGAGTTGTTATAGTGTGCGAAGACCTTATAACAACTCCACGCCAACGCAGCAGCAACTCTACTCACACTCACGATGAGTAACTAACTAGTCAACTAGTTGATCCACCCAATGGTCACTAGTGGACAATGCGATGTCAACGAGTGGGCAATGAAAATGGTTGCTCGATACACGTCAGTCGCAAACGCATAGTCGTTGCGTGGACAATAGGGTGGATCGATTTTTTTATTTTCGGGTAATCATAAAATAATCTTTACGAATCGATACTATGCGGCTAGAAAAACAAAAAATGTTATGACTATTTTTGGATATTTTATCATTATGGACCCCATATAGAAGCCTGAAGATCGGCCTTATTTTTAAGGTTTTTTTAAGAAAACTCGGATGAGCAAGGATATTTTCTGTTTTAATTTTATGGATAAACAAAATAAGATTGTTTTTCATAAATTTAAGGTTTGTGTGATTTAATTATATGAAAATTGTTCGCAGTATCTCCAAAAAATAATTTTCAACTTTGAGGCTCTTGGGGCAGTACTTCCCGAATGATTATCGGAAAAAAATATATTGTTGAAGATGTTACTTTTTAGACAGGTTATTCCTATACGAGGCCCTTTCAGAAAATCCTGAAAAAAATTTTTTTTTCATACTTCAATGTATGGACCAAAATTTTTTTTCAGGATTTTCTTTTTTTCAGAATATATCTTTTTCCGATAATCATTCGGGAAGTACTGCCCCAAGAGCCTCAAAGTTGAAAATTTTTTTTTGGAGATACTGCGAACAATTTTCATATAATTAAATTGTGCAAATTCTAAATTTATGACAAATAATGTTATTTTATTTCTACATAAAAATAAAACCGAAAATATCCACGAACTACTGACTTTTCTTAAAAAAACCTTGAAAATAGAGTCGATTTTTGGGCCTATAAATGAAGTACAAAATAAAAGTAAATACAAAAATGATCATAATATTTTTTGTTTCTCTAGCCACGAAGTATCGATCTATAAAGATTATTTTATGAATTTCCAAAAATAAAAAAATCGATCCACCCTAGTGGACAACGTGTGGTCGTTGCGTGACAAACGAGTCGGGTTGACCTTTAGTGTACGATGCGTAGGCCACTCGTCGTACACTATTTTAATATCATTTTTTGAAATTAAACCTTAAACATATGACACAGGGTTTAAATTTCAATAATTAGACTTTAGTCGAGTGGGTGGAGTTGATATAGTGTGCAAAGACCTAAGGTAGATATTGATCAAAACTCGACTTTGTAATTTTCTTAGTCAGCTAGATATCACAATATCTTTCAATCTTAGATGCAGCCGAGAAGAAAATCATATTTTTCATCTAAATGAGACTGTCTGCCTTTCACTGTTCATTTGTGCAGTTTCATTAAATATTGTCGAGAAACTTATTCTATATGTCACGTTACATTACCTTTGATTGTGGAGGTCATAATACGCAGAAAATAAATTATTTTACTATGTAAGGGTTAAAGACAACGTCGACCGTATTGCAATTGGCAGTAGGCTTATATTATTAATTATTTAGGTTATCGTAAGTAGAGTAGGCATATACGGGACACTATTAGGTACAGTCAAGTGCAAAAATAAGTATCGAAAGAATCCGTTCATTAATATGTTACGACGTTCTTATTACACAGAATTAGAGTGCACTGGGACATATTTTTGAACGTTTTTGTATACCCCTTATTTTGTCTTCGACTGTACTAAAACGGTATAGTCGTGCAGCTCGTCCGTCTATCAGTACTAAGCCGAGTACTAAGAATCATATGAACTTTTTACAGTTTAGAAAATTAAATGAGCGTTCAGATTGATATGACGTTAAGACTGTCGGAAAAACGGTGAGTAATAAGGTATAACCTCATATTTAATAAGGTTTAATCTATAACTGTCAAAAGTTCATTCTTAGAAATTTGCAACTATATTTTATTTGTCTGAATTAAAGCCTTCGCACATTCAACTCAACGGAGCTCGGAGATACGGCTCCATTCCAAATATTGAAATTTAAGTCCTATGTCATTATGTTGTAGGTTTCATTACAAAGTGACTTTTAGTCATGTGTAGACCGTCATGTCGTTCACTTTTTAAAATACTTAAATATAATTTATCTACAGGAATATCATAATTTCCCTGTTATGTATTCAGAAGCGGTAATGTAATGACCTATATTAAGAGACCGGTGTCTGTGGCTGTATCATAATGTTAACATTAAAGTACAGGCAGAGTACAGTGCATCATAATGTTGACATTAAAGTATCGTCGTCATGATATTAATTTTAACATTATGAAGTCAACTTTTTTTTTTGTTGTTTTTTTTTTCAATAAATATTTATTGTAGGATATCCTTACTTAAATTGAGTGATATCAACTGATTTGAATTTTTATATTTAGAGGTAATTACCAGTGGTCGGATATCCCGGTGCAACAAGGGGTGAATGACCTCAAACATTATACTAATATGGATATACCACGGGATTCCACAAAATTACATCCAGTAAAGTTTAGTAATATTTTGTAACGCAAAATAAGTGCATGCATACAAGCGTTTATTATTATGCGATTTCGACAATTATTTTAAAAGATAGGTTATACATTTTGTTTAATATCGACCTTAGTACCAAATACTTTTGGTATGAATATTCTTAAATAAAAGAGTTTAGCTTTAAAAATAGACGCTTTTTACTAAGGCACAATAGCTTCCACTTCTATAAATTAATAAATAAATAAATATAAATAAATATTTTTGGGACATCTTACACAAATCGACCTAGTCCCACGGTAAGCCCAATTAAGGCTTGTGATGTGGGTACCAGGCGACGATATATATAATAGATAGATACATATAGATACTTAAATACATAGACAGCCATGACCAAGGAACAAACATTTGCGAACAAATTGCGAACGTAAAAAAAACAGAAATATCATATAATACACGATTATTTTAATCCGTGATCAGGATTAAAACAATATCCATACCCAGCCTAAATTAAACATTTTAGGTGAGGTCTCCCGCAGATACCTCAAAATTTTATTAATTTAAAATTAATGAAAAATTGTATCCAATAACCACTGAATGGTACATGGTCTTCCTGAGGTCATCAATTACTAAGTTAGAAAAAATATACCTGGTTACGGATTAAACATCCTCGTGTATGTAACATAAAATCAAACATTTTTAAGCATGAAGACTTGACACACCTATGCAGACACATTAGAGTAAATATATGTATTTTATGAAAGAATTATGGCTTACTAGGTTCTATAAAGTTAAAATAGCATATAATTATTTTCTCTAGATTCTCTATTTTCAATTGATTCCTTTTCACATCTAAAATCCATTTGTACGTCGAAAAAGTCCTTTCCACTTCTACGGATGTCAATGGAGCAAATTTGTAAAGAGACACTTCATTAGGTGCGGTATTATTTGAAACTTGGTCTGCGTATTCTCTAATGTCAAATTTGGGATTGTTCGACTTAGGATCACGAGCTCTTTCAATCCTAATAGGAGAAAAAAAGTGTCCAAAAATGTTTTTTTTTCCATTACGCTATCGTTTTTATAGACTTTGTATAGCGATAGCGTAATGGAAGAAATTAAAAATGTACGAAAATTGTGGGGCAGTTTTTTTCACCTATCAGATTTAAAAGAGCTCGTGATCCTGAGTCGAACAAGTCCAAACTTGTCCGAATTTAAAAAAAAGTGTTTTGAACAACGGTTTGTGAAAACGCCTAAAGATTTCGTTTATGTTCGCAATTTGAGCTGCCTTTTTAAGTATACCTATCAGATCTATATATTTTTTTCAAACTAAACCCGGGAATTTAGTAGGGCTCCCGATATACGTACTATTCGCCGAACCGTAGCTCCGTGTTCTTAACCCCGGCGGTACTAAGATCACGAATTTCACAGTCACGCCGAGATACGTACCCGAATCTTTGTTAGTATACGTATCTACGAATCTTGGCTTCGTTCTGGCAACGACTGCTCGTGGCATGGATCCGGCCGGACTAATTACTATGCAAACAAATAAGGCCTATTATTGAATAACAGCTTGTTTTTAAAGTACGTATTGAGTATTATACTCTGAATCGGGACGAGCGGTATTTTATTGATTAGACTTGCATTTTTCGTATCGATTTATGTTATCTATATAACAAGCGACGGTGTTATTTATGGATTAGAATTTATATTGTGATTTTGAATCACCAGATAGAAAAATTTAAAAAGAATGTTAAAAATAATTGGCCAAATTGCTATACATAAAAGATAATACAGTCGTTCATTTAAGTTTATTACCTGACAGGGCGGCCCTTTTGTAGATAAGACCTATACTAAGAATTTGCACGCGCAAAGTAGCTAACAATAGTTTGTCTGCGATGTAATTGACCACACGTGGTAATTTTACTGATAAATATGTTAACTTGGGTTTTACCTGGTACACCTTTTGTTTGTGAAGTTGAATGAAATAGCCGCATCTTTGTTTTGATATAGATAAGCGGGGATGTTTTAGTAAATTTGAAAAGGGCTATTTCGGTTTTTGGTTTTATACGTGTTTAGTCACTAATAAGATTGCAGGCCGGACAGACTTAGCGAGAGTTTAGTCGAATTTAAATTGTTTTTTTATTATTTTGTTACGTTTTTGTATTCTTACTGTTGGTGAGAAGATAGCGTTTTTAAAGTGTATTAATAATGAAGATCTTGGGTGTGGAGTTATGCCACCAGGGTCGGTGACACGGCTTTATGCATTTTGTGCAATGATCGTACGAACAATGAGTTTTCGTGTCGTGGTGGTACAACAGGATCGATAGGAAAGCATTTGAAAGTGGTGCATCTAAAATCTCCCGTCATCGTCACGACATCCAATGAGTTAGTATATTGTATTTTTTAATTATATTGCTTTTTAATATCCTTTTATATTTTAAAAGTTCCTTATTTTGTAGGAAATAACGCTGTATATTTGTATATTTATGACGCATTTATTTTGTTCCTGAGTTATGGGTTTCCTAGTATAGATTAATCGTTGTCTGGGACCCTCAATATTGATTTATGTATTTATGATTTATATATCAACTTTATTGCACGAAAGAAAAACTTAAATTATGATATTTAGAACTAAGAAAAAATATTTACTCCGCATTGTGTTATGATTTTTTTAACTTCCGTTCACATCTCATTATTAAATTAGGTAATTAATACATGACAATGTGTCAGTTTTTATTAATATTGAACTCAGAAAATATCTATATTTTATAATTCTGCCCTCCTTACCTTAAAAAGTAAAATATTAATATGTAAAATTTAATCTCAGTACGTATACACGTTATCATACTGAAATTAAGTACAACTAAGTTATCGCACTTTACGTTAGAAAGGCAATTAGGTAACCACTAAATTAGATTCACAAATATCACGGAACATTCTCATCCGTTTTCCTTAGTCCTTAAAGACAACGCATCGAATCGTCACGCAACAACGCGGGCGGAACGGATCTGCGTGTAATTAAGATACGTATCCCCGTGTACACGTGTATACGTAACTTAATTGATACGTAGCCGTGTAACACGCAGGAAACGGGCCTTAAAACCGTGGCCGTGTAACACGGCAACGGGGATCCGGCTACGGTTACACGAAACACGGTCACGACCACGAGCCCTAGAATTTAGGTCATATCCATATTAACTTTTCTACTTGGTATCCCCGGGTGTTGCACCGGGATATCCGACCACTGGTAATTACTTAGTGGATATCAATGAAAATAAAGGTAAATTGTCATTCTAAACTAATGATATGGATGTAGATAAAGTTATGTATGTGACTGTACATAATTAGGCATTAAACACTCGTGTGATCTTATTATGAAACTCGCCTACGGCTCGTTTCATAAAACCGCACTCATGTTTAATGCCTCTTATTATGTGCCAGCCACATAAATAACTATTATTAAAATAATACTATTATGACATACAGCTTAAATTGTAATATTAGCATAGAGTCGAGTCGCCGTTGAGTTGTTATAACCTCATAGGGCCCAACGTCCTATTTTTAGAACAGCAAAGTTTTATCATAACGACCCATTACGTCATATTTGTAAGTCCCAAAATAAAAATTAAATGTCCTTTTTATAGGATACTGGGTTATTATGTCAATGTGCGAAGACCTTAATAATTGTCACTAGGCTGTATTTCTTGGGTTGTAATACACAGTCAACATTTTCAACCATGATCTTTTTACGTTGACATAATGTATACTTGTATAGCAATGACTGCTTTTTTTTTAAACATTGTTAAATATAACCGTATATTAAATTTATTCACGTACTAAAAGCAAAACAATTTGCTACTAAAAAAAAGAAAGTAAAGTAAGCGATTGCTCCATTCATTTTAATTATTTTTAAATTGCTAGGATTGAGTTTAAATGGAAAGTTCACCGATTCGTATAAATAAATGTATTTCTCACTAAAAGGTCAGCCTTTAATTACCAAGTCAAATAAAGTCGACCCAACAGAAGTTGCAAACAATCTAAACAAAGCATGCATTAAAACTGTTTATTATTATAATTATCAAATTACTGCTTAATCCATATTTATGTTTTTGTTCCTTGGCTTTGTAATAGTACTTTGTGGCTGTCTAATAGTACGGTCAAACCGTGCATCATTGTACCCTAAACTCGCAAATCAAGTAACTAGTATTGCTGCATTTTTAGTATGTTATTTAGACACCATTGGACAGTATAAAACCACAAAAAGACGCAAGAGAAAAAAGTTGTACTAGCTGCGTATTACGTGAAAAACTGCGAAATTTACGGTCATTTTTTAGTTACTGATTTTTATTAAAAACCCCTTACGTTTTTTGGTATAAGGTCATGGTTTTTTTTTATCTGACGAAGATAGACAACTGAGCTCTCAGCCCACCTGATGGGAAGCAAGAACTGAGGCCCATGGACAAGTTAACCAAAAAATCGCCTATGCGCTGCCTACCCTGAGGACTTTGATGGATTGCCTCTATCTATCACTTGATTCATGTAGTCTTAGTATGCTTCTACCTGTTCTATCTTCTATCTTGCCCTCAAGGATGGTTTTGAAGAAGTGGTCATGTCAAATTAAATATCCAATCATTTTTCCGCGTATCACTTCGATGACATAATAATAAAATAATTTTGTCGAAGGGTCCGTACACTCTGCTCACCACACATCGAATGCTACACCCGCGCTCATCAGGCTCATCGCGCGAGGTGTGGGGGCCGCGGCTTCTTAAATGCCAAAAACCTCCACAACCACGAGGTGTACAATCTTAGAAACTATTTTCTTAACAATGAGTGCGGGATGCATCGTGATGTGGTGGCAGTAGACCGGGGCGCAAACTTGTGGTACTAAGCACCAAGGACCGCAAGGCGGTATGGAAGAGCAAGAAGCTACACGGGCGGAACTAACTACAAGGCCCTCACGGGACCTGACGTAGATCTGCTTGCGTCGGTGAACTGGCTACGATTCGGGGACCTCTTCGGAGAAACCGAGGGTTTTGCCTGTGCAATTGCTGACAAGGTTATCATGACGAATAACTACCGGAAATATATCCCGAAGGACGGTACGGTCGACATTTGTCGGGCATGCCGCCGTCCCGGTGAGTCACTCAGGCTTATTATTTCCGGTTGTTCTCAGATTGCTAACACCAAGTACTTGCACAGACATAACCTTGTAGCCAGTATTATACACCAGCAGCTTACTCTTCAATACGGCCTTGTGGACGTCGAAGTGCCATACTATAAGTACACAACTGCACCAGTTCTCGAAAATGGTCGTGCCACGCTAGGACTATTGTAGCCAATAAGCCTGATATCGTGCTGGTAGATCGATCGCAGCGCCGGGTTGTGCTCGTCGACGTCACCATCCCCCATGATGAGAATCTCGTGAAGGCTGAGAAGTACAAGTTCAGTAAGTACCTAGACTTCGCCCACGAGATAACCGCCATGTGGGATGTTGACTCGACGATCATAGTCCCGATAGTCGTTACAGCGAACGGTTTAATAGGGAAGAGTCTCGACCAACATCTTAAGAGTCTCTCGCTAGATGGCTGGATCAAGGGTCAGATGCAGAAGGCGGTAATCCTGGACACGGCGCGGATAGTCCGTCGGTTCCTCTCTCTGCGACCTTAACCACCGGTAGCTTGGGCCCGCCCCGTTGCCGGCGGCACCCTAGGTTAGGTTTATATAATGTGTTTATATTTTGTATTGTTTTTGTATGTTGTATTGTATTTTACTTTTATAACCATATTATAACAACCTAGCCTAAGAAAATATTGAAATAAAGAAATAATTTTTATGAAAACATTGTCTTAAACAAATCACACAATAAAATATTAATACAAATTAAATAATTCTTTGAGCAGTTTGTTTACATTGTTCAAATTTTTTATTGGCGGCGACTTTAAACAAAAATTTGTTTCAACAAACAAATTTTTGTTTAAAGTCGCCGCCTTCGCATTTTTATTAAGTAACCCTAATGAAAATGCGAAGCATTTGTTTATCAAAAATGTCTGAGCTTTAGGAAATAAATTATCGTCGAAAATAAATCGCTGTTATGAATTATAATTCGAAGATTAGAATAAGTAATAAGTCCATTGGAGAGCAAGCAAAATAGCTTTGATTTTTAGGGTAACCTCATCGGTTGACAGACGGATATCTTGGGACATCTTACGCAAATCGACCTAGTTCCACGGTAAGCACAAATAATGCCCTTGACAGGAATTGAACCCGGAACCTCCAGCTTCATAGCTGCCTATGAAGCTGGAGGTCCGGTTGGTAGTACCTGCGTACTACCAACTAGGCTACGGAGGCTGACAAACTGGACTGAATATAGAATGTACATTTTTAATGACACAAATTACACGAAATACAATATTTGTTTTGTTTACTGACAATAAAAGCTTTGAAGTTTGCGGGGCTGTAATGATAATCATTAGGGTAACCCTTATTTTACGATAATTAGAAATTAATAACGCAAACCCCGTTTCGGCGTCTTTTACCTCAAAACACTCTGAAAATAAATTTCAGTGAGTAAATATACGTGAGTTTAACCGTCTAATTATACATAATTATAGGCCACTCGAAAAGGACCCCGGGCCTAAAGTATGGAAAATGTGGTTTCAGTCAAATCTTCTGAAATTTTGATATGTTATAGATTTCAGTGCCCTGAACAAAAAACTCTATGGGTGCTACCACGGTTTCCGGGTCCCTTTCCACGTTCTGCTCGATTTTGTACCAGATAACAAAGTAGAACTTAGTTCTACTTCGGGTCTATTTATTTAAACAATTGACATTAGTTTCAAACTTTTTTGTGATAATGCTGGTTAGTTAAAGACATAAAACGTCTACAATTTCAAATTCATACGCACGTGATTGACTTAGGTATCGTTTATAGCTAAATGTGTGATTTTATAATATACCTACTTGACATTGTAAAATATGAACTCATTCAAACATTAGAAAATATGGCGCTACTTTTAAATAGAGGACATTGCTTCGTATGTAATAATGCTGTTGCTTTTCGTGCACTGCGCGTGCACCTACCAGAAAACGACGAAGAAAAATTGCAATCTGCTATTTCGTTCAGATAATCTATGAACAACATGCCGGTTGAGTTCAACAACGAGTCCCGTGTGTGTATTAATTGTGACCGATTGCTGAACTCAGCCGGCATTGTATGTAGACGTTTTATGTCTTTAACTAACCAGCATTATCACAAAAAAGGTTCAAACTAAAGTCAATTATTTAAATAAATAGACCCGAAGTAGAACTAAGTACTACTTTGTTATCTGGTACAAAATCGAGCAGAACATGGAAAGGGACCCGGAAACCGTGGTAGCACCCATAGAGTTTTTTGTTCACGGCACTGAAATCTATAACATATCAAAATTTCAGAAGATTTGACTGAAACCACATTTTCCATACTTTAGGCCCGGGATCCTTTCAGAGTATTTATCCCTACTTTTTTTCTGGCTTTACTCCTTGCTTGTTTTCACAGCAAGGTGAATTTGCCAACGTCAAAGTGATTGTTGTTGTTTTCCTTTTCCGACGGACTTTAACACGTGAGAAGAACGAGTTTTTTTTTAACTTTTTGGTGATGGGATGGGATCCCTACTTGATAGTCTTCATAAGTTTTTCTGACAGTACAATCGCAATCGGACATAACGGAGCGGCCAGGGTGCTTACAAAAAAACATCTCAGAAGGTCTCTATTGTCAGGGAATTAGAAAGCATGTTCAGATATTTTTGTTATAATTATGGCGATTGTTTATTCAATGGCCAAACTTTAGGAAGTTAATTCTGAGCTTCCTGTTGATGATTTTTTACTATAGAACCGACATAATTATATAGGTAGTCCATTTAAAAAAAAAAACAGATGTTTCATACAAACCTTAAGATATTATTAGGTGGAAATGTATGGAACAAGTCGGATCCATATTAAATTTCATCATTATCACCTCAGTAATAACCCTCTAAAATTTAGGCTGTGATTAAGAAATCACCCTGTATATTTATGTATTTCCAAATGCACCGCCTACAATTATTTCGGCTTTGCCTTAAGGTTGACTGGTAGAGAATGCCATAGCATTAAGTTCGCCTTTTGTACATTAACACGTTCAAGGGCGTAGCTGCTATAGCATTCGGGTTAAGGCCCCCTTTATATGACACAAATGCTATAGCAGACTTTAATCGTCCCCCTTTTCTTAACCAAAAAGGTTAGAGAATTCGCTCCGCTATAGAAAATACCCATAGTCCTCGGCTTACTGTCACGTTGTACCAAACCTGGATAGGATTACTGTCACATCACATGATTTTTGCTTAATTTTTGTTTAAGCGACAACCTCACCCTCCTTGTTCTCTTTTTACGCGCACAAATGCTATAGCAGTCACGGTAGTATGGGGATTTGTTCAGATGTGCGGCATGTGCGCCGGGAGAGTACAAATACATAAAATGATGTTTAAATCGTTGTAAATACTGTTTTTATCTATTATTTCTATATATTTTGTTTACGTTACTGTAAAGAATTTTAGTAGGTATTTATTCTCTACTGTGAAATGAATTGGAGATGGATTTAAATATGCGAAAGGTAAATTAAAATTTCATTTCAATTTTTTTTTTATTTCATAATTGAATTCATTTTTGAAGTAATTTGAAAAATTTATTTCATTTTTGAAATAATTTGAAATGAAATGAAATAAATTAAAATATTTCCATCAATATGTTCGCCGTTGTGTTTCGCATACGTTTTCAAGAACATAATATGGTCGATAATTGGCTCTAGACGTTTAATACTGTTTGTTTACAGCATAACTGGGGCATAAATATATTATTAGTCAAATATATCTGTAATATTTGTAAAAACTAGACGATGAAAAATAGAACACGAAAAATTTGTCAGGTCGTTCGAGGAGGCAAATGATAAATCTTCGGAAGAGGTTTTAAGTGTCGAGGAGTCGGAACTATCAGCTAACGAACGAGAACTGGTGTGGCAGGACAACGATATAGAATTTTACTGGCATATGTAATCGACTCCTGACTAAGTTATTCTATAGCAGTCGAATGCTATAGCAGTATGCGTCCTTAACTACCATATGTTAGCATTTTCATATTTTGTAATATCCTTTTTATATATAGTCACCCCGAGGCTATTTATTGTCAGATTTAGGGAGAAGATATTGCGGTCACAAGTTATCTGTCATAATAATTTGTATCATTGTTAATAAAATAGCAAGGCTAATACAGTGTACCAACATTGTAGTTGTCATTGTGACAGTTCTCATATCCCGCCATAATGTGCATTTTTGGCGCGTAAAGTCAATTTATGTTATCTGTGGGAGACTACTTTTTTTAAGAATGTCACGAACGACGCTCAAGTGTTCTTGTAACTTGTTTTATTTAATTAAAACTGTACGAATATATTACGAATTATCAATTAAAAGCAGCCCAAGGATTCCCCAGAGCTTGGCCCGTGAGGTGGGCCAACACATATTTCTCATGTGTCATAATGACATGCATGCTATAACATGTACAAAATTTTGCATACAAATTTATGTGTCATTTTTGGTCGGAAGCCAAACTCCTTACCGTCCGTGAACGTGTTAAGCTGATCTCTTGTGCAATAAAGTCTAAATAAATAAATGAATTACGTCCTACAGCTCAAACACTTCGAAAGAATTCTTAGTATCCAGGGTTTCAAACAAAAATATATGCCAATATTTTAGAATCAACCTCTTGGCAGTCTTGGCAGTCATCCAAATTTTATTTCATATATTTTCGCTACAACCCTTGCATTGGCTTTGTTCTGAGAACAATCCCGTTTACATTTTGTCTTCAGTCTTATAAATCAAATATCTAAATAAGATTTTCGTAAAACAAGAGCATTAGATCAAATATTTCAAGCACTTTGTCTTGTCCTACAAATGTTTGTCTGTTGGTATTTGGATTAAGATTTTGAATTGTTTCTCAACATTTGTATTTCAGTAAGCCTTTTTAAGTAATTTTGGTACTTACAAATTTTTGCAGTAGCACCGTCTAGGATTGTGTAAGGACGAACGTTATTCAATAAACGTATTCGATTATCACCAAATACTCACTTCACTAAAAAATGCCTAATTAGAGCGAAGAAAATA
>JALPQI010025042.1:0-23387 GCA_025490895.1 Thaumatotibia leucotreta
CAAAAAAAAAAAATTATAATTTCGTCTAAAAAAAATCATCATGTGTGCATTATCACATGTCACAATAACACTGTCTGTCATGTCATCAAACGACACAATCCAACGGAAAATAACATGACATTGACAATCAAGTATTTAATTTATCCACGAAAAGTGGCCAGTTCCAGTTAAGTGGTACGTAAAAGAGGTACTAGAATCTGTTCAATGAGTTTTCATTTAAAAATCATATAAACAGGGTGTTTTTACGTAGGAAATTTGTTTTTCCGTTTTCTCCAAAAAAACATCGTAAAAGCTATAATGTTTCACGGTTTAATATACTCCAGAGACCGAGTACTATCAGCTGTAAAAATATCTGCATCTAATGAATTAGGACCTTATATATATATATATATATATATATATATATATATATATATACTCAGCCGCCGCTATAAAGTCAATCCTGATAGTTGTCAGTTTCATAGATTACGTGTCAACAATGTCACTTTTTGACACATAATGTATGGAAATGACAGGTGTCAGAATTGACTTCATAGCGGCGGCCGAGTGGCGATAATTCATTGTGATATCAAAAATGTGCACTTGGAAAACAGTTTCCAGATTATTATGTTGACAAATGGCAGCATCCGTAGCTTAGTTGGTAAAGACCCTGTCTATGAAGCTGGACGTTCCGAGTTCAAATCCCGGCGAGGGCATTGATTTCAGATTTGTGTGTTTAACACAAATATTTGTTACATTTATCTTGATTGTCATAACACAAGCCTTAATGATTGGAGGAAATCGGCCTACTTGGAGAAATTATCATCTCTTTTTATTCGGTATAACTCCGTTCGTCAGGATGAGGTACGAAAGACAAATCAGGTTTCTGTAATTAAAATGGAGGTAAATTATGGTGATAAAATTATCCACGGAACCCTAGAAAGGTGAAACACCTCGGGTTTCCAGGTGTTCAGAATTACGCACTGCAATAACGAAACGCAGCTGCGAGGCGCCGTAACTTTTTAATTATCCGCCGTTTATGAATGCGGTCACTCGCGACCAAAGGCATAGCTTATTCAGCCGTAAGACTGTGTAAAATAAAAGACATTCAATTTTGGATAGTTGAAAATTTGAAAAACATAATTGTTTTTGATAATATGCTTAAAGACGCGCGATGCGAAAGTCATTTATTAAATTACGAAAAAATTGTATATTATCGAAAGTAGAGTTCAATTACCATTTCGAAATATGTAATTATCACTGTCATTGATTCCTTTATGGTTCTAGCACGATTTTGGACAGCATGGTGATTTGCTGCTGTAGGTGAGCAGCAAAAAATACATGTCTTAGTTCTGTACTCTTAACTGTGTAGTTATAAGTAGCTTACTCAACAGAGGGGGTTGTAGCGCAGTTCTGTTCAGGAGGCTGTTGTTAACTTTGAGAAGCGTCGCTTTGACGACCTCGATGCTAAACGTCTCAGCAGAAAAATCCGTCCAAAGCCTTCCTATAACAACAAAGGTGAGTTGCACTGTGCGCCCTGTAACAGAACCTTTAAAAGCAAATTCGGTTTTGCTAGCCAAATTCGTGCTCATGACCGGCGCTCGTGATGGTCATGAAGCCAGGTTTCGCCATTGACGGATACGTCAAGGAGAACGATAATAATAGTAATATAAGTAGCATGTATTTTCGCGGAACGCGTTGAATATGAAACGTATACTGAAAGAGCGCTCATCCGCCAACAAACTGTCCTCCGTTTTGCGGAGTTATTTTTTAAGTATACCATGTAAGTTTCTTGTATTCAATAATTAAAAAAAAGTGAACTAACTTGTGGAAACTAAGTTACGGTCTGCTTCAAGTTCATGCTCGTTTGCAACTTAATGAATTCTTTTCATCCGTGCTTACAGACTTGTGCCTGCCATATTAATATTTATTTATTTACGTTTCAAAACGTTTGTGGGCGCCGTCTTAGACAAAATGTTAGTTTTAAATCCTATTAATCGAAGTTGCTGTACAGTACAATAATGCGTTTTAAAAAAGTATCTTAAAATCTTTCGGCTGTTTTTGGTATTTACCCCCTAATGCGTCTATCCCGTGTGGTGGCGGCAGTAAGAATACATTTGTCACCACCCCAACTCCTCCTGCGGGTGTCGTAAGAGTCGACTAAGGGATTGAAGTGTCACTGAACATTCTACAAGATTGATGATGGGCAGCAGCGTCATCATAGTGGACACATTCCGCTTGCCCAGCGTGGCGATTATGGGCATTTACCTCCTAATGCGTCTATACGTATAGTCAATAAGAGAGGCCTACGTCCAGCAGTGGACTAACATAGGCTGATGATGATGATGATGATGCGTCTATACGCATTACACGCATAGTTAGTAGGATATAGGCTGGTGATGGTGATATTCACACAAAACTATGCTTGTACTTGATAAGCATAAATAACAAGTAAATCATATTTATTTACTGGGTAACTATATAATTTAAGAAAGTAAATACAATAATATTCCTTTTTCAGCAATTCAGTTATTACATAAATATGACCTATCCATCAAATTTATTCACGCTTGAACAAAGAAATAAAGATTTCGTTTTAAAATTTGTATACTAAATACCAAGATATTTTAACATTTTATTTTCTTCAAGTCGTGTTTCAAGCTGTTCCTAGAAAATTAAATTAAATCTTATTTCATGGCGTCAAGGTTTTATTGGTGTCTTTGTTCTTGATAACATGAACACGTGTTCAATATTTACTAAATTATTAATCAATTGATTCATTTCTGTAAATTCAATGTTTAGTACCTATGAAATAAAACTATGAAAACGGATAAATTCGCGTATATTAACTAACTTTAACTTCATTTCTACGTTTCGATCTCACAGGGTTCGTGGTCTGCGGATGAAGTTAATGTTAGTTAATATACGCTACTTTATCCGTTTCATAGTTGTATTTCAAGCTCACGGTAACCGAAGACCATAGATCAAGCAAACGTATCTACTTAGCGTGTCAAATGAACTCAGTAAAATCTACTGAGTTGTCCGTCTTTAGTCGCAGCTTGCAGCTTTCGGGCGTCAAATTTTGTAAGTTATTGAAGTGAACAAAAACATTAATAATGCCTCCTTATATGTAATATTAATTGCAACAACACAAAAAAATATGAATACTCAAGGGCCTGAGACATATTCAAAATCATAGCCAAGTAACAACTTCAGTACAAAATCTGACACGCTCGGCCGCCATACAAATGAATGAACTTGTTTTAGTACTGGTACTTTCCTGGATCCGGCCTCTCTTAGGCTCGCAACCGGCCTGAGACTCGGGGCCGCGGTATGTACCCCTCACTTATGCTGTTGTGGCACAGACGTGGACCGACTGGGACACCACGGACTAAGTTGTCAAAAAAGCGCAGGCCGTATTTCCAGACATGCGACGCTTAACGACATAATCCGCAGGTCTCTTGCCACGATCAACGTACCTGCTCTTCTTGAGCCTACTGGTATTATTAGAAATGATGGTAAGAGACCTGATGGTGTGTCTTTGGTTCCTTGGAGCTTGGGACGGATGTTGGTATGGGATGCTACTTGCGTAGATACCCTGGCACCGTCCCATCTTCAACGAACTACGTTTAAGGCAGCCGCTGCGGCTGAAAATGCCGAATTTTTAAAACGTAATAAATATAAGGGCCTCGGCAAAGAGTACGATTTTGTACCGTTTGGCGTAGAAACTTTAGGTTCTTGGGGCCCCAGCGCACGCAAATTGTTTGCTGAGATCGCGAAACGTCTGGTTGATGTAACTAAAGACCGAAGAGCTGGCGACTTCCTCGCACAACGCATCAGTATTGCGATACAGCGAGGAAATGCCGCCAGCATCCTCGGTACAATGCCACAAGGGCCAATCTTAGATATAGGTTAGGTTAAGTAGATTATTTAGATTTAATCTATGTACATAGATTGTAGTTTTGAAAATAAATAAAAAAACCCACTTGTTTCTTCTATCCAAATCTAATTCTGTGCCGAAGACAATATTTTGTTTGAAAATTATTAATAATTTATTATTAGGAATCTATATTTCATGCCAATTCAACGAGAATTTTAGTAGGTAAGGTAAGGAAATATATGTGACTACTTCCATAAAAAGATGTGATAAATAAATAGCACAAAATAGAACACTACCTAATTAGAGCCGTGTGGTGACGGCAGTAACAATACATTTGTCACCACCCCTACTCTTCTCGTGGGTGTCGGAAGAGTCGACTCAGGGATCAAGTGTCACTGACCATTATTTGGTAAAAGATTGATGATGGGCAGCAGCATCATAATCGAACACACTACTGCGATCAACACGCTTGCCCAGCTATGCTATTCTCTTATTCACACATTCGACGCTGCGTTCGTCAACGAGCTCGACGACGAGACAGCCTTCACTTCGACGTAGAGCGCAGCGCTGCGATAAACGGTATTCACTAACGTAGAACAGCTCGTCGTCGAACTGTAGGCGGTAACTCTCGACGCAGTGTAGTTCCAGCTCACGCCGCACTTGTCGCCGAGCGCTAGTGTCGTTAAAAGTGCATTAGTGAATACCATTTTTAGGCTCGACACTGCCGCAGCGCTGACACAGCGCTGATAGCAAGGCGGTTTCCTTAGTGAATAACACTACAGCGTGGCGATTTTGGGTATTTACCTTCTAATAAGTCTCTACGATTAGGTAATAGAGGCCTTAGTCCAGCAGTGAACTGATATAGGCTGATGATGTGAAGTTCCCAGTCATATCCATATTATTGCAAACATTATATTATGAGTATTATGACGCCAATTCGTCCGACCTCCAGTTATGACTATATTTACAAGACACAACAAATATGTTAGTACAACGTTGAGTTTTACGTTTTACTGTATGTACGGTGGGCAAACAAGGTGAGCAAACAACGAGTTTTATGTTTAAATCAGTAAGTGTACGGTGGGCAAATAGGAGCGGAGTAAGCGGGGAGCGATGAATTATTCACGGCCCAAACCAATTGTTTACCGCCCATCGTCGGCTGGCTGGGAGATTATGAGAGAGCCTAGTCACAGAACAGAAGCAGTAGGTACTAAAAGTACTAATTCTGCTTTAAAAATATAAAGAAACGGCTAAACTCACGTGTATTTAGTCACTATGCGCGACATAATATCGAAGAGCCTAAGTCACCATTATGAAGCATATACAAAAATGATCTTGGTGATGTCATTGGTACAGTTAAATCAAGTCAAAATCAAATGATTCTTTATTCAAGTAAGCCTAGTAATAAGCATGATTGAATCATCAAACAGAATAAATAAGCAAGAAAAAAACAAGAAAATGACTTGATCTAAGAAAAACCAGTTAGAAACTCAGCGGGACTTAATTTATATCTATAATATTAGAGATGTAATACTTACTATAGATCTAGAAGGTAAAATTCAAAGGTAGCGATGTAAAAGTCATAGGCAAAAAAGGAGTACATAAAAATGCTCAAAAATATGTCCCAATGCACCTTAATTTTGTATAATAAAATAAGAACGCCGTAACATATTTATAAGAGGATTCGTTCGATGGATAATGTATTTTTGCACTTGAAAATCCTGCGTTTAATATCTATTTTTAACATTAAATTCAGTGACTATTTGATCGTTTCGGATTTTTTTTCCTTCTTTTTATATTAAAAAAGAAATGACGCAGTGGCTATTTTACAAACAAGTATCTAAATACTGTTTCCTGGCAACTTTGAACCATATTTATCCGACACACCTGTCAAACTGTATGAAAAAAAATCTGTTATTTATCATTCTCAGATAAGAACAAGATACATTCTCATCCCAAAGTGCCAGAAATACGATCTCTCTCATTTCCTCTCTGTTTTGGCGCTCAGCACTATCTGCATATATATTAAAGGTTCAGGAGCAATTTTTCTTAAAGGATAAACATCTTAACTCACCGCGCGTCATAGGCGGTGGGAAATTTGAAAATCCCGCATTTTCTGCGATAATGTGGATGCGATAACAGGTCCCGACTTCTCATTTCGTTACCGCCCATCGCAGTAGGTTCTACCTTTCGGCGCTTGGCGGCCAAAGTCTGTCATAGTCATAGTCACAGATATATTAGTCAAAGTCAAAGTCAAACTATTCTTTATTCAAGTAAGCTTATAAATAAGCATTTTCGAATCGTCTGACATTATCAAGAGAAAGAAAAAAAAAACTACTTCTAGTTCAAACCCTACACCGTTCCTGAGAAGAACCAGGAAGAAACTCAGGTGGACTTATTTTTTCAAAACAGTGTAATAATTCATCTTATTAAAATAACATGCAATAAAGAATTTATTACCAAAAAAAAGAATGATGATTATAGACATTTTTATAAAAAAGAGAAATAAATAAAGGATCATAATAATAAACACAATAAATCATAGTCATTTATTTGCGTTAAATAAGAGTAGTTTACAATGTTGTTACAGTAATTTATTATCATAAGTCCTTCTCTATTTAGCCACCTATGCATGCAAAAGGATTTCAATCAATAATTATAACATTCAAGCTTTAAAAACCCTTGAAAAATGCCTCAATAGTATGTCATCTTTTTGACACAAAAAAAGGAAACTTATTAAAGGTGCATTTAGACCAAACAAGAATTCGCTTATTTTATCTCCCACTCACGAAATCAACGATTTTTGACGAATCACGTTTTGAGTAAAGAACGAATTTCGTAGAGTGGAGTATAGAATGAGCGAATGCTCTTTTGGTCTAAATCCACCTTTATATCAAAATAATAATATATCTTGCCTACTCATACTTTAGTTTAGACTCACAAAATTATTCATTTTATTTTCTATGTTAACACGAAGTAAACAGACTAACAATAAATTAGGTAGAACGTTAGAAAATATATAATTTAAATAGCTTCGGTGTTCAGTAGACTATTTTCTTACGCCACAAGAAATAATAACAAAATATAGGCTTACGTTTCAGCATAAAATTAAATATTCAGGAATGTACTCTACTGATACTGCCTGTATTATAATGAAAACATCTTTAGAATACCTAGTCTACATAAACTGGAAACATTTCTGAAATTAAAGCAGGTTGAAAGGTCTAAAAGGACGGAATCTAAAAAGGTCTTAATATTTTAATTGACTGCTCTTAAGTGAATAATTAGGAACTTTAGTCTCTATTAATTAAAACATCTTGTCTTTTTATTTTGTGTGTAATTTTTAGAAGAAAGTTCTGCCACCAGGTTTAATTTTGTTTATAGTATTCGTCATTGTCGTCTTGCGATTATTACAGGGGCCTACTGAGCTATCACTGGCTTAGGATAATGGAAAACTAGGCTCTACGAAACATGTACTACGTGCGACTAAATATGTACATGTATACATTCCCACGCTGAATAGATTATAAATTATTCTTTGGCCTAGGAACCAGCCTTAGGGTCACCAATTGACTCAATAAATTTATATTCAATGGAATTAAAAATTGTAAGAGCAATAGCACAATATATTAATATCATAATATGATATATAGCCAGCCTTATGGGCATCCTTACTTATTAAACTTAATTTTTCTTATATTAATAGTTTTATTTTTATTTGTTCTTTGGTCATTTCTGTGTATGTATTTCTGTGTATGTATCTATCTATTATATATATCGTCGCCTGGTACCCACACCACAAGCTTTAATTGAGCTTACCTTGGGACTAGGTTGATTTGTGTAAGATGTCCCAAGATATTTATTTATTTCAAAAAATTTAGTTTTGCAATTTTACTCATTGTCCAACGCACTTTCAATATCAGTTGTAAATTTTCTAATATATCTCATATTTATGGAATTATTGCTTGGTCACACTTAACTATTACACCCTGTATAAATTGTACAGTTTGAAAATTCATTTAAAACTAAAAAGTAATATCAAATGAAATCGTTACTTACAAACACCAGAAAGACATGAAACAACTTCTAAAAGGACTAGTTACGTAACTGCTATTCCCAACATTCGGAGTCTCATTTTTAGGCTTTAAGGACTGAGGACGCTGTTGATTTTAACGATTATATGCCTTATTATAAATGAGAGTACGGCCATTATTCGTTACTAATCGGGGCGACACAAATGGAAGGCCCAAAAAGCCTGTCGTGAAGTCGAAAATCGTATACACCGAGCATCTATCTTCGTCTCACCGATGACTCCTCAGTTGGAGTAATAGAGATAGATGTTCCTTTATCATTTTCGAGGTTTACGTTTGCTCTGAGGTACCGTTCTTAGTGAAAATAGCGTATGTTTTAGATATTTCAAGAACGAATATTTTCTGCGTTTGAATATCACGCGCAGTTTGGTGATTAAGTTTATTTTGTCGCAATAAAATGAAATGTCGCGTTTTCAAAAATATTCACTTTTGTTTAAATAATAATATTATGACGTCATATTTTAAAGACAAACGGGTCTTAATCGCGTAAACTTACGTTTAATTATATCCAGACTGCATGCAGGATGTCTGCCTGCGACCACGGGTGTAACGTAATGCCCGAAACGTCAGGATATAATTAAACGTAAGTTTACGCGATTAAGACCCGTTTGTCTTTAAAATATGAGTGATAATCGTGAAAGTTTAAATCAATTTAATATTATGACGTATAATTATTTAAAATATGATATTTATTGATATGTTTCTTGTAATAAAACTTTTGAACATTCACAAGTCTCTTTGAGTTAATTAGTTCGATGTTTGTTAAGTTAATTACGAAGCCTGAGGCAGTTTCAGTGTAAAGCTAGCGACATGTAGCATTACGATATAATAATATGTATTTCATAATCAAAGGGATATTTCACTGCAAAACAGGTCTCGCTACTTTATTATTTGTAATAATTTAATGTACAATTAATTAGTAAAACTACACCTCACATCACAACACATCATCAGCCTATCTCAGTCCACTGCTGGACGTAGGCCTCATCTATCAACTATGCATACAGACGCATTAGGAAGTAAATGCCCATAATCGCCACGCTGGGCATGCGGATTGGCGATCGCAGTAATATGTCCACAAGGATACAATAAATAAATATAAATAAATAGAACGTATTGTGAAAATACAAAGCAAATTATTTATTAACTAAATATTTTGATTTGTACTTTTAATTTTTCCCCAGTAGTCACACTACTTAATACTATAGAAATTATAAATATTACCTAATAACCTAATAACCTTAGGTGATCTTGGTCTTTTTTCTTTGGTATATGACATCAAATATTTATAATTTATAAATAAATAAATCAAATAATGCTGTTGTCCATCATCAATCATTTATCAAAGAATGTTCAGTGACACTTCAATCCCTTAGTCGACTTTTACGATGTCCGCGGGAAGAGTTGGGGTGGGTGACAAATATATTTTTACTGCCGTCACCACACGGCCTGAGAAAAGGATACTTAGTGATAATTTTATCTAAAGAATATATTTATCCAAAAATTGTGAAGCAGGCTGTAAGTGGAAGAAAGCCTTCGCCATATGACTTCCACACGTGTCAACTAGACACATGGCTTAGCCACAATCCTGCTGAAATTGACGGATCTGTGCCATCCGTAACGCTTACCATGCGAGATCGATGGCCGCAGATTTTAGGGTTCCATTTAGAACTTTTTGCGTAATTTCAATCTGGCTGAGTGGAGTCCAAATGTATATTATGAAAGTGGTCACATATTTGTACTACAGCTATATAATATTCGAGATTTGTATAAACATGTGCGTCTTTGACATAAAATTAATGCTTGCAACTAACCACCTTTCCATCATAGTATCAACTATCGTATGTTTAAGTGTTGCTGATCATTAGATTGTTACAGTAAAAGCGAGGTATATTACCAAACTAAAATAGCTCGGACAGTCATTTTGAATTGAATAATATGAATTGATAAAAATTGAAGAACACGATCTTATAAGCGACCGCCAGTATGGCTTTCGCCACGGTCGCTCTACCGGTGATCTTCTAGTGTACCTCACTCACCGCTGGGCATCAGCCATTGAGAGTCAAGGCGAGACTTTGGCAGTCAGCCTAGATATAGCGAAGGCGTTCGATCGGGTCTGGCATAGGGGCCTTTTGTCGAAGTTGCCATCTTATGGACTGCCCGAGGGATTATGCAGATGGATTGCTAGCTTTTTGTCCGGCAGACACATTCGTGCCGTAGTAGACGGTAGCTGCTCTGATAGCATGGACATAAACGCTGGCGTCCCGCAAGGCTCTGTGCTATCCCCAACGCTGTTCCTTCTGCATATCAATGACATGTTGTCTATCGGCGACCTCCAATGCTATGCGGATGACAGTACTGGGGATACTTTTTACACAGGCCGTGCTAATATCCCTCGCTCTGTGGTACTGGAAAGTCGCGGAAAACTTGTGTCTGACATCGAGAACACTTTATCTAGAGTCTCGTTATGGGGTCGGGATAACCTAGTCAGGTTCAACCCCACAAAGACACAAGTTTGCGCGTTTACCGCTAAAAAATCCCCATTTACTGTGGCTCCAAAGTTCCAAGACACAGCTCTTACCATGTCAGGGAGTATTGGGATCCTCGGAGTCGACATTTCCAACGATGTCCAATTCCGATGTCACCTAGAGGGAAAAGCTACGCTGGCATCCAAAAAGCTCGGGGTGCTCAATAAAGCGAGGGGATACTTTACTCTGGGGCAAAGACTTCTGTTATATAAGTCGCAAGTCAGACCCCATATGGAGTATTGCTGTCACCTCTGGGCAGGAGCACCTGTATACCAGCTTGCACCCTTTGACTCGGTTCAGAGACGAGCTGTCCGAATAGTCGACGATCCCAGACTCACAGGCGGTATTGAACCCTTAAGTCTAAGGAGAGACTTCGCCTCCTTATGTGTGTTCTATCGTCTGTACAAAGGGTTGTGCTCTGAAGAACTGTTCGACATGATGCCAACGTCCACTTTTCATCATCGCACCGCTCGCCACCGACTGGGCGCTCATCCTCACACCTTGCAACCTAAATGGTCGCGCACCGTGCGGTTTCAGAGGAACTTCCTCCCGCGGACGGTCCGTCTGTGGAATGAGCTCCCTGCCGAGGTTTTCCCGTTGGACTACAGTATGGGGTTCTTCAAAAGAGGAGTGTACAAGTTCTTATTGGGTCGGCAACGCGCATGTGACACCCCTGGGGGTTGCAAGCGCCCATAGGCTACGGTGACTGCTTTCCATCAGGCGGGCCGTATGCTTGTTTGCCACCGACGTGGTATAAAAAAAAAAAAATTCTGGATCAGATTTAATGAGAGAAAAGTAAAAGCAATGACCTGTTGTTTTAAAAATAAAAATATGTTATGGAATAAATGAAAAAGCAGTTGCAGTAAGAGCGACATAATATATTACCAAACTCAAGTAGCTCGGACAATAATTTTGACAAATTGGGAGAATAGATTGATTACATTTTTGGAGGCCTTTACATCTCTAGTAGTATAGATATAGATGCTTAATAATATTGTGAACTTGTACAATAATAATAATTTTTGTTTATTATTATGATCCTTTATTTATTTCTCTTTTTTTGTAACAAACTCTTTAATGCATGTTATTTTAATTAGATGTATTATTATACTGTTTTGAAAAAATAAGCCCACCCGAGTTTCTTACTGGTTCTTCTCAGGAACGGTGTAGGGTTTGAACCAGTAGTAGATTTTTTCTCTCTCTTGATAATGTCAGACGATTCGAAAATTCTTATTAATAAGCTTACTTGAATAAAGACTAGTTTGACTTTGACTTTGGACCAGATTTAATGAAAATGATGTAAAAGAGAAGAAGAACTAACTTTTTTTTTATACCACATCGGTGGCAAACAAGTATACGTCCCGCCTGATGGAAAGCAGTCACCGTAGCCTATGGGCGCCTGCAACCCCAGGGTTGTCACATGCGCGTTGCCGACTAACTAACTACGACTACGACCTTTACTAACTGGCGCAATATACAAATAAGCAATTGCACGAAAAGCCAGATTAAACCAGTAGGGACCTGCAGTGTCTGTGGAGTGGCACCGAACGGCATATTTGAGCCTTTATGTGCAAATTGTATCGGCGGTGCTGAACCTAGGACTTTCAACTTTACAGGCAGGGTCACAGCCGACTAGGCTATATACACTTTTGAAAATAAAAATAAGTAATGGAGTAAATGTAAAAGCAGTCACAGTAGAGCTAGACATATTACCAAACTCAAATAGCTCGGCCAATATTTTTGACAAATGGGAGAATAGGAATTGATTGCATTTACGAACCACATTTAATACAGAAGAAGTAAAAGAGAAGAAGAACCAACTCGGTTACAAACTTCAGGGAACATACCCATACTACGTCATCCTCTTTAAAGCGTTTTTTGGTCTTAGAAAACGGCTACTACGAGAGTGCAGGCGTAGGTTAAATAGGAAATTTAAATTGTAGAATTGTAATTTTGGTTTTAAAAAAATTATATGTAAATTATAAATATTACATGTCATATACCAAAGAAAAACGACCAAGATCACCTATGTCCGAGGTGACCGAGTGGCCGAGGGGTACAAGCATCAGCCGCGAAAGCTGAGTACGTGGGTTCGATCCCCACCTCGGACATAGGTGATCTTGGTCGTTTTTCTTTGGTATATGACATCTAATATTTATAATTTATATAGAATTAAGTAGTGTGACTACTGGAGAAAAATTAAAAGTACAGATCAAAATATTTAGTTAATAAATAATTTAATTTGTGTTTTCACAATATGTTCAAAATTATATGTATTTTAATACATTTATTAATGCATCAAGGGCGGTTAAAAAGGAGAGTGCCTCTGCCTGTAAATTAAATTTTGTTAATAAAGCTTCATCAGTTCGAGTTTTCCAAAAGTCACGTGACAAGATACCAGACCACTCCCTCCCCCTGGTGACCAAGAGTGGTACTTTGACGGTACCTAAACAGGTCACGTAGTATGGGTATGTTCCCATACAATTACTAAATGGCGGAATGTACAAATAAGCAGATGCAGGAAAAGCCAGATTAAACTAGTAGGGACCCACAGTGTCTGTGGAGTGGCACCGAGCGGCATATTTGAGCCTTTATGTGCAAATTGTATCGGCGGTAACGACGCGGCGCAAATCGCTGGCTCTACCGTGGGGCCATGAAACGAGCGGAGAAACAAATCAATTGGAATCATTAGAAGACATTTTTCTGTGTCTGCTAGTATAATATAATAGTGGTAGATATAGTAAGAATAAGAATAAGATAAGTAGTGGGAGGTATACCACAAAGTGATGTGTATATTTTCTCCTCGCTATATTGTAGTAAGGTGGTAAAAGTTGACATTATTTCTCATTTAATTGACAGTAAGTGAGCAAAGTAAAGTGAAATTTATTTGTGAAACACAGGTAGTACAATAATGGTCTAATTTTTCATGTCAGAACTCTGTGTTTTGCGTAATGGCGTACAAATTCGATGAATATGTAACCTAATTTTCTGAACTCTTGGTAGGTAAATGTAAGCTTTATACATGTTTATTTAATTAATAAGTAAACACTTTCAATCAATGCAATTAATAATACTAACACTAACGTAATTATTAACATTATTATTTTCAAATAATAAGTATTATTTTAACAACGAGGACTGTGAAAGGAGTTCTGTTCATCAATGAGCCATTAAAGTTTCATTTTATCATTGACATTGATATTTCATTTTTCGTTTACCACGCTCGAAATTATTGCTCGATTTCATATCCATCGCTGGCGAAATGTATGTACACGTACAGCGTCTAGTTGTGAATGCCACCAGAGTTGAATATAAAACCGAGTAATATGTGCATTTATTTTGAGAGTATACTATATTTTTTAGGCGGACCCGCCTGATTAGTGGCTCCACTTGGTTCCGGAGCAACGCGGGGCGCCTGCAATCAGCGGCTATTGCTGTGAGGTGGAGTAACGTGCCAGTCGGGACACAGCTATGGTGTTTTATAAGGGAGCTTTTGCGATAGAATTTTGTACCTTTGGTAGTTTCGGGTGGACCAATTCGTCAGTATAGTTACTCCACTTGGCAATTTTATTTGCGGCAAGTTGGCAAATGGAGTAATGTTCCAACATATTTGATCGATGCTTTTGCTTGTTATGCATTTTTAAGTTATTGCAATGTAACGTATTTGAAATATTATAATATTCGAAGTCAGTTCTCAGTAAAAGTAAAATTAATAAATATCATAGGATAATTTTATATCCTACGGTAATTTTAAGTTAGGATTGTATTGTGGTTAGGTAGTGAGCGATAATATGGTACAGGGTGACAAACAAATAAGTGCCATGCAAGCGGGTTAGCGATCGCAGTCAGTAGTGTGTCCACTATGATGATGCTACTACCCATCATTAATCTTCTATAAAGGAATATTGACACTTCAATTCCTTAGTCGACTCTTACAACACCCACGGGAAGATATTCAGTGATGACAAATGTAAAATACATCATGTAAAGATTCCAAAAAATCTTATTAGTACTTATCGTTAACCCTGTAAAGTGTTCGAAACGTCGGAATGAAGTTAAAATTAGTTAATATACCTACGCGAGTTTATCCGCTTTCATAGTTTTATTTCATGTGTAATCCTCGCGGTAACCGAAGAAAATACTAAGTACTTATCGTTTTAATTAACCTTAAATATTCCAGATGTTCTTAATTTAATATACCAGTTTCTATTTTGAATGCTATGACCCTTCCCCAATATTATATGCTCTATGTCAAATTTTTGGGGTAATTAAATCTGGACTAAGTGTGCGTGTGAGAATGTTCAAATTTCAAATTGACAAAAGCACAACATAGAAGTTATTGTGAAAACTCAAATCAAATTATGTATTAACTAGTTATTTTGATGTGTGATTTTATTTTTTTCCCCAGTAGTCACACTACTTAATACTCGTAATTATAAGGATGATACTTGCACCGCTCGGCCACTAGGTCGGAGCATGTGGTGATCTTGGTTGTTTTTTCTTTGGTATATAATATGACATACAATATTAATAATTCACAACATAGAACGAGGCAGTAATTATTGAGCCTTTTAATATCTATTGAACGAGTTTTCTAGAAACTGCCAATCTACTAGAAAAACATCTACAAATTCTATTCAAGCGATCATTTTCTTCTACAAGTTTGACTCTTTAAGTCAAGTCGTTCACTTTAAACTGCAAAATATTTTCGCCGAGAACACTTATCATAATGAGTTCGGCCTGCGAGAGCAGTTTAGAAATACTTTCTTCTTGCTCATTAATTTAAGTTCGCTTTAAGAATTTATAAGTTAAAAACAGCAGTTTTGAAGATTATCTGACTGGGGATGGACGTTTTCTGTTTTGAAAAATAAAAGCAAAAAGTATTAACCGACAGATAATTTTAATATACATTTATTTTCAAAACTACAATTTATGTACATGGATTAAATCGAAATAATCTACTTAACCTAACCAATATCTAAGATTGGCCCTTGTGGCATTGTACCGAGGATGCTGGCGGCTTTCCTCGCTGTATCGTAATACTGATGCGTTGTGCGGGGAAGCCGCCAGCTCTTCGGTCTAACCGACAGTTATAAGTATTATCAGCCAATTTTTTTTTCCATCTTATTGTAGTTTCATAAAATAGTTTGATTTGTGTGAAAACTTAGACTTTCACTAGAGCTTGCAATTCCGGTATTCAAATGTATGCGATCTCGGGATATTATAACGTAAAATCCCGTGATTGCGTACAACTGAATCCCGGGATTGCATGGCCTAACCTGCTGTAACCGAGTGATCTATTCCCAATAGTCGCACCTGTCGTCTTAATGAAATAGGAGCCAGTAAAATAGTACATTACGACACAAGTGCGAAAAAAATGAAATTCGAAATGAGTGGCGATGTTTTAACAAAAGACCGAAGAAAGTGTTTTAAATCGACACGAGTTACGAATTTCCTTATTTTAGTACAGATGGCCCTCCGAAGTTTCGGACCTGACGTAAAATGAGTCACTTCTCGCACTAGCGCGTAAAATTCGCACCATCTGTACTAAAATAGTATATCCTCCTGAGTCCTGGATAAAAAATGAGTACACTCGCATAAAAACCGAGAGTCCTTTATAACACTATCAGCGTAAAGTCCTGGGTAAAAATCGAGTACGCTCGCATAAAAGCCGAGAGTCCTTTATAACACCATCAGTGTTGAGTCCTGAACTTTATACCGCTTATTTTAAGGTTTAAAATGAGTTTGTCAGATTTTTGTTGGAACAAAGTTGGTTATATACTCTAAGAGGTATACTTTAAGCATGATTTATTTTACAAATTATTTGGGCGTTATAAAGGCCTCTCGGCTTTTATGTGACTAAGATTTTATAATAAATGTGGCGAATACGAGTCATTTTGTATGAAATCTGGTGTATCTTTGAAACATAAAATAAAATATAAGGAATTGTCAAAATGCAATAATTTTTAAAAATAAAAAAAAAATGTAGAACCATTCTGTTATTAAAACATTAAAATCTTTCTTTTAAAATCTAATTCAATACAAAACTGTTTTAGTTAAATCAGTCTACTTCTCACATCACAAATAGAATCCTCATAAAGTAACTTACTTAAGTATTTTAACAACAATTGTAATAAACCTTCTGTAATATTATATAACTAATTAAGAAATTTTAATCTACGTATTTCCAGAAAAACTCATTTTAAATAAGTGTGAGGACTTAATGATGCTATGAACAAAGCTGCCGTGCAATTCCTAAACCACAGTAACTGCCAATTTTCCGATTTTCGGTTTATTGGTGATCTATAATCAGCAAATCAAAACGCATAATCCCAATCGATCGGTTTTCAATTTGGAAAACTGGAACATGGAAACTCGAAATCCCAAAAGCAGTAAGTGACTAGTTTTTCCTGCACAATGCAATATAAAACGCAGTAAAATGGTCTACGGCTACGGTTTTTGGGCTGATACTGACTAAAACGCAGTACAGGTGTAGATTTTTATGATTTTTAGCATGTAAACTGATAGTATCTCGTTTATAAAGAAACTAATTAAAACACAGTATACATTTTTTATGCTAAAAGTGTTGTACTGCGTTTCCAGTTTCATAGATTAATATGCATAATTACTAGTTAAGACGCAGTAGGAATAAAATAACGATATTTACAGCGGTACGCTACCTTTCAAATAAGTATCGTATTGCCATCTAAACTGCAGTAACAAGTTCATTAATGTACACATTATGCTGTATGTTGTATTACTTTCAATAGCAATAATACTAGCTAAAGGACAGTAGCACCCCAAGGGGCTGCAGTTTAGGCAGTATTTTTAAGCTATTTGACTATTTTAAACTGCATTTAGACGTTTATTTTAAGTGGCAAAGTCGAGTTAGTTCGATCTCGCGTTCCTTGAAGAGGGCTTATAGTGATATCGTTAAAACATCCTGTTTAAGGTAAGAAAATAATTCTTGACCTATTTACAATTTAAAACAAACAAGGTGTCGTCTGTTGATAAACGAATAAAAACTTATACAGTGTGTTACCATGACCCAGGCTTTTACGAAAATGGGTAATAATACGCATTACTGGCAATCGTTTTCAAGTATTAAGAGTTGACAAATATTTAAATTAACTGAACAATTATTTTTATTTCGTTCGAACGATCAATGTAACGCGTGTACTGCTTAGTTGTCAAACGTTGCGAGTGGCTGCGATCTGTCATTGTCAAGTGTCAATTAACGATTTATTTTGAAGTACAGTAAGCTTCACAATTATGTGACCCCCCCGAGAAAAAGATTCCTGGTTCAAATCTCGTGACACACCTAACTTTTTGTATTTTTTTTTAGTATATCTGCAACAGGCATTATTTTGTATAGTTATTACAGGCATTTATAAATTGAATATGTCAATATAAAAAAATTGGCGACGATAAATGTAAAACAATGTTTGTTGCTTGTCTTAGCCAGAACAATAATTTCGTCAACTTATCTAGCGGCGACCTGGCTTAGCGGCTGCTAATATAGACTATGAAACGAGAGGTTCCTGGTTCAAATATCATGATGATTCAAACTTTTTTGTATTTTTTTTATACAACACGTTGCAATTTATTTGTGTTATTAGTTTTAGATATATTATGCTGAAAATATTATTATGAGAAATGGGTAATAAAAGAAAAATACGAATGTTGATTATTTTTTATTGGTTTATAAAAAACTGTTTACAATATCAATATTTCGGGTGAATTGGAATTATGAGAAAGTTTTATTCTATTTATATGATCTACCCAGCTAGTTGATCAGGTTTTACATATATATTGCTAACTTATAATGTAATTGCTTTTCATGAAATAAACATTTATCTATCTATTGTTATATTATACGATGTATTTTTAAGATAGATAAGCAAATATCCGAATTGCTTTAGCAACATGAATTATGTAAAATTAAGAAGTAACTACCTTCAAATTTTTAATCTAATGTATCAATGTTTTAACATTTCTCAGTTGTGTAAATAAGTAACGTTGTGGTTTATTAATATAATATTGTTTTAATGGCATAATATATTTAAAGCGGACCCCAGGCTTTTTGAAGTGCGGTCACACCTACAAAGGCGATGCTGCAGATTTGCAGTGACGTGCCGTATCCGACACAGTTTTTATCGCAGACTGGACTGGAAATATGTTTTAAAGACGTTATGTGTTACAAACCCCACGCGGTTATTTACTTTCATACATTTCAATTCCGTACAATCACAGTTTTTTTTAAGCAGCCGTGAATAAGAGTATGTAGTAGTTAACTAGTTACAGTACCCCCGAGATAACAAGGCTTCAAATAGGTATAACTATTTTCATGCTATTCAAAAATAATGTCTTACAAAAACATATGCGTTATACCTACAGATGGTTACAAAAATCATCTTATCCATGTATAGGGTTTATCATTTTCGTGATCTTATTAGAAAATAAAGTATAAATAATATGTTGAAGACATTTTTTTTAAACGGTTTTAGCTTATTAATACGATCAGATGCGTATAATTATTTAATCCGCGTCAAAAAAAATGTTTTCCAACTTTTCCTATTAAGTGAGTCTTGCACAAAAACATGCATTAATTAATTGCACAAAAGAATAACTTGCATAGGTAAATTACAATAAATCAGGGATCGGATAACGGTTTTTGCTCCATACAAAAGAACAGTTCGAATTCCGTTCTTTTTCGTTCTTTGGGTTATATTTTTTTTGTTAATAGAGTAATTGAGAAATATGATATTAATAATTACATAAAATGTTGAATACTACATAAAGAGCGTAAAACATTTTAAAATATTGAGCTATATCGAGGTTTTTCTAAAAAACCGGTTCCGATCCCTGCAATAAATTTTAGATTCGACCATGTGACATGCCAAAACCACAACGTTACTTTTCTTTCTGATTGAAATAACCTCAACGAAAACTTTGACGTTACAGCGAGAAACCACATGTTATCAAAGATAACAATATTCATCTCCTGCAGCGTCAGCACTGTAAAAAAAAATTTAAACACGGGCTTTCTCCACTAATGGGCCATATTCGATACAGGGAACTGTAGTTCATCAATATATAAATTTCCAATTAAAAAAAATATGCGTTTTATATGCACCGTTCTCCAAATCTTGGGATTAGCTGTCAAAGCGGACCCCAGGCTAACTGAGCCATGGCATAAGCCGGGAATAACGCAATGAAGATAATGATGACGCGTTTTATATACACCGTGGGCCTGCATAGGCCGACGGATTTTAACAGTGTATTCCTGACCACATTTAGAGACAATAATGTCGTATAAAATGTGATGCTGATGATACAATTGTGCTTTAAATTACATATCTTTAAAATACCTACAGGGAACTGTTTTTGAAACCGTGCGTCAAATCTTTTTTTATTGCAAAGACTATTTTCGGGGCCTAACTATTAGGGAAAAAACAATAAGTTAATATTTTGAACAATCTCACTCGTTCATAATGTTAACTATTTTATTTGAATAGGTATGTAATTGAATGCTAATGTGTCTATCTAATAAGTTTAGTTAATTAATTTGTGTGAATACTTTTAAATTGCAAGGTTACCCCCATCATTCTATTTCTAATAGGTATAACAGATTCTAAACCTGTCGAGTTATTATCGACCTTAATGACATGAATAACATGTCTGACACGGAAGATTTATTCATTTGTTTTAACTTGCCTATGATAATTATTTCGCCAATAGTGGAGAAATACCTATAACACAAATGGAAGCACAAGAGTTAGGTATATTAATCACCCGCTTGAGAATATTTATTGACCTCTATCTCCTAGGTAATAAGGGTGATGGCTGATAACTACAGTTACCAGATGCGTGTGAGTAGGTAATTAATAGCGAAGAGGATATCCGTCACTTTCTACAACTTGCTTTAATCGGCTTTTCATACTCGTCACCATGTTAGAACAGGTATCCGTGTTCCTCAACAATTCCCAGGTCCGGTGAACTTCTTCATCTAGATTTTTTTTTGATCTAACTTGGGTAGGGTCCCAGTTAAGCACCATTTGACCCCACAAGTTCTCGATTGGGTTTAGGTCAGGACTTTTCGAAGGCCAATCGAACACTGTAATATCTGTCTGAGAAGACAACCAGTTTTGCACTACATGGGACCGATGCACGGCACTATTGTCTTGCACTAAATAAATTTGGCCCTCAGGGTAGGCGACGCGAACTGATGGCAGCATTACGTCACGCAATACCTCAAGGTATCGTTTACCATTCATTCGGCCTCCAACTTCTACAAGCTCACCAGGGCCCATGGACGACATCCACCCATAATACGCTGAAAAAAAGTTACTCTGATAAATATCGTTTACCCTCTCATACCAAGCCATAACATAAAAAAATATATATATTTTACCTAACGTTATCCTTCCGCTTGTTCTAAGGTCTAGCACATTTTTGGGGTTGAACCTCTCTCCACTTCTCCGCCACACTATTTTTCGGCCATCTTTGTCGGATTTAAAACATTTTTCGTCTGTGAAAATGACGATTTCGTTCTCCCAATCGAAATTTTCGTATTTTTTTGCGAACGTTATACGTGCGTTTCGATGTCCTTCAGTTAAACTTATTTTTTTGGCTGGCTTATAGTTGTGTATGTCAGCAGCATGAAGGTGTCTTTTAACCGTGCTAAGTGACAATTCAAAAGTTTCCGCAGTAGTCCGAGTACTGGTAAATGGAGCATCAGTATGTATTTTCACTATATTACGATGACGCTCAGACTCAGCAGTGTAAGCTGTAGGACGGGGACCTGGTTTCTCACATTCCACGTCTCCCTGTTTTTGGAAACGTCTTAACCACCTACGAACTGTGATTCTCTGCAAATGAAAATACGCGTAAAACAATATGTAAATATAATATAATCATTATATTTTTAATTTTACAAATCTGTAAAATAACTGAACACAAAATAGCCTTAAGTCTTTGTGCGACTATTTCTCGGTTGGCATAATGCGTATTAGGCATACCTACTACGTTTTCAGCAGACTCGGGAAAAAAAGTTATATACTGATTTTATTTTAAAACCTTACTTAAACTCTAAATAAAGTAACAGAAAAAAAAAACTAACATATACCTATAGGACAATTCTTGAAGAAGTGGAAATACATTGGTAAGCCTCGATCTTGTATAAAAACATTTAAAAACACACCCATTATGGAGAAACAATCTTAAGTTACCTAACTAAAAAATACACGATGTGTTTTGTTTGTTAGGGATTTTTCTAAACAGACCCTGTTAAAAAATATATCAAATAGGTATATTATCTATAATAATTAATAACTATTATATATCTACACACAATACATCTGTTAGCTTATCTTATTGGCTAATCCAATTTTACATTTACATTTATTCAGTAAAGTGATTAAAAAATCTCATTAGTTACAATAGTTACTTACCGTAATATTTAACGTTCGTGCTATTTCCTTAATACTTTTGTTTTCTTCCCAGAGATTTACGATTTTGGCTTTCATAAAAAACTGTTAGTCGCACCATATTGTTGATCAAAAATCGAAAAAAAAAACGTGAGTTGTTAAAATAAATTTCTTGAAAATGCAAAGAAAGTTCACAAAATGTAATTGCTTCGACACAACAGAGACAGGTATGACTTGGACTACAAATTATAACTTGCCCTCAAATGGCGTTTTTCTACATGAAATCCCAAAACTGAATTACCTGCTCTTGATTTTTAACCTTTAATGTGATTACTTAAAGTCGTTGTTAAGCGTCTTCGAAAATGATATGAGGGCAGGGAAATATTGATAAACAAAGACAATACTATAACGTAACACAAGCTTGCCAAACAGGGACGCATATATATGATAGTTAGTTGGAGCCATTTGCACTTTGCGACACCTGCAACTGGTTCGAATTTTTGCATCCATATGCAACTGCATCCGTAGCCCAGTGGCATGACAGCCGGTCTAATGTATGGCGGAGTAAGACCGGGCATATCACTAAGGTCTATGGATCGATCCCCGCTAGCGGCACAGTGGAATGTTTCAAAGTAACACAATTTTTGTAAGATTCTATCGGAATACCGAGTCTCGGCTAGCCGAGCGGCGAGTTAAACTTTTCAAGTTAGGGGGGTCACATATCTCTGAAGCTGACTGTACATTGCTTCTCAATTAACTTTTCTTAGAAAGATAATTACTTTTAAAATTAGGATTTTTAAACAAATAATGCACATGGTTTGGCTAAGAATCTGCATCTCAATCCTCGGTTCAAATAAAAGCCTGCATCATGTTAACACACTGTATAGTTAAACACATAAAGGTATTATTACCTAAATATTTGGTTCTTAAAAGACAAAAAATAACCTTCTCTTTAGTTTGTACACATTTAATTTTGCTATGCGAGTTATGGTTCATAGGCGGCGGTGGTATCATCTTATTAAGCAATGCCTTGCCAACAAATATCATCGTTATGTTATAAATATTGTTACATTTCTTCTTGATTGCAGTACCTCGCCGTAACGTATGAAGTAGATTATACATATGAATTATACGAATACCGCCAATACCGGTCAATAATCGAGTATTTAGAAATTTGTATTTACCTGTTTTGGGATTCGATAAGATTGCTACATACTTTTTGGTTTAAGTTTCTTATACGGTAATTCCGGCTGCATTTAACAAATTTATTTATGTTAGTTTAAATTCAAAGCTAAACATAAAATATAAATTTAAATTCTTAATCATTTCTTTAATGAATTGCTACAAAATATATAAGTTTTTATTAAATTAGTCACGGATATTTAAGATTAACTTTCACAAGAAATAAAAAAAACATGTTTTTTCGTGTTCATTTACCGAACAAAAAAGAATTAATCATCCCCTATGTAATATCATGTCA
>JALPQI010025043.1:0-13055 GCA_025490895.1 Thaumatotibia leucotreta
TGAACTGAAATTAGCATATTTAGTTAAAGTATTTAAAAAAGCCAAGTTGCCAATGGCTATCGCTCAGTAGCGTATTTTAGTTTTCCGTCTTTGTCATTCTTTCTTATAAGTGCGACAGAGACGATTAAGCGCTAGGTAATTTTGTGTTAACTAAGAAGGCGGAATCAGATAATCGTTTTGTTTATGTACCGATTGAAAACTTCACATTGATTGAGTTGAAGTGTCAAGATAACATCAAGTTTGTTGATCAACAGACTTTCCTAATAAATTTAATAAAAATGATTGAACTATGGTAATGTGATTTCTAAGAAGTGATAATGTATGTGCAGTGATTTTTGATATCAGTTCAGTGAATAATACTATTCAAAATGTGCTGGCTAAGACACAGAAAGAATTGTTGATGTAAATTTGTTATGCTAGTGTAGTCCAAATCTCGCATGTTTTAAATTGTAGTATTTTCTAGTAATGGATAATTCAGTAAATAAGTTAACGTCGGCAACAGTTCGCAGTTACTTTAATGATTTGATCGAATTAAAATGAAAACGAAACTAGCTTTTCCTCTCAGAAACGTCCAATAAATGTTTGCATTACATTGCTGCTCAAGATTTTTATAAAAATTAATTACTCTTAAATAATAAAGGCAATCATTATATTCTTTTACTAAAATGGTTAACAACACTTTAATCTATCGTTACTTAAAAGCAATGTCGCTATGAAAGACACAAACTGTATTGAGTTCGTAATTATTTCGCGAAGGATATATTTGGTCGATTAAAGTTAATACTATTCCCATCGGTCCCATCACTATTCTCATAGACAACAAATGCGATTGCCGGTCCGCCATATTTGTTTACCTTTTTTTCTTTTTCTATTGACCCACACTTTACAATCATTTGTGTTATTCGATAATCACAAAGTCTTCTAGTTCCTTGATTGTCTTATCTTTTGAGTAATTGCTATGGCTTCGTGGTCTGCGGGCGACCTCTGTAATAGCACTTACAGTGTTATCCCTTATTGGCATGGATATGTGTACATATTAATGATTTCTAAAACACTACAAATTGCCCAATCAAAATACGCCACCATTAAAATTCTTTCAATCGCGAGACGGCGGCGCTGACCGCGCCCGCTTGGGTTGCTGAATTTGTAACTTAACATACAGCGTGCTTTATAATAAATATAATAATAATAATCTGAAAATATGGCTCATTTTTTTATTCATTTGTATTAAACCGCTTGTATCATTCAGGAATCGAAACAGGAAAAAATAAAAATTAATTCCTTTTTTTGTCAAAGATAAATTATCTCTAAGAGACATTACTTCTCTGTTACACAAAAAAAACTATTTAGTTATTAAATGATCTATTCTAACTAACATTTTCTTCGGTACCGCGATAGTTAGTCATGTGGTGTTATCGTACGCAACTACGCAATGGGTAAGTGTACCTAACCCAATCACATCAGACTGAAATGTATCGCGTACCTACACCTACTAACGGGTTGGCTTAAAGTAATGAGAATTTACATTTTTAATAAAATAAAAATAATAGCAAAAAGCTTTGGATTATCGATTTTATAATCACAAACTAGAGGATATGGACATAAGCTGCACAGCCTTTAATAATAACAAATGCCCGGTTTTCTTCTTTAAGTACCTAGCTTTCTCATGAACGTGCATAATACTTTGGACAACTTTCAAAAATACTCTCGTTCATTATTCCCGGAATTTCATTTGAAATATTAATCCATTCTTGAATCGAGTTCTCACATATCACTACATACATTCAAAGGTATTTAGAAATTAATAAGAATTGTTGTTTCCTGAAACTTAATAACATGTGGCGGGCTGGCAACATTTAGTAGCTTTTCCACGGCCACCTAAAATGAGTGAAACTGAAAACCGACATTGCATACAGATTTACCGAAACATGCCTATATTAAAACGTCCGTAAAACTCGATTCGTAGGAGATTTTAATTGCCTACTATATGAATTGATATTGTAAAGGATGACTGCTGTTTGATCCAAATGTAATTTACCAAAATAATTAAAACTAGTTATGGGTGATTCTTAAAAAAAGTTCAGCAAAAGAAAATAAAAAAGTTTTTTTTCTTTACTGTTTTTCGCAATGTACATCGAAAGTATATACCAAAAGCATATTTTTGATGAATGTGGACAAGCTTAATACCATTGGAAAAGGCAAAAAAAAATTGCATGTAAACACGGTTGTGACAATGTATGACACGGACGTGACATATTTGCAATAAATGTTAAAATTGATGTGTTTAAATTCGTAATATCATAATTTATTATGATTAATCAATAAAATATACCAAAAGCATATTCTTGATGAATCTGGATAAGCTTAATACCATTGGGAAAGGCAAAAAAAATATGTAAACACGGTTGTGACAATGTATGACACGGACGTGACTTTTTCCAATAAATGTTAAAATTGATGTTATTAAATTCGTAATATCATAATTTATTATGATAAAGCAATAAAATAAACCAACGAAACGGTTTAATTAACAGTATTTATTTGTATTTTTCTTCAAAACAGTAAATAATTATTTAAATATCCCTTTTACAAGGGTCGTCTGAAAAGTTTCTAGTCTGACAATGGAGAATAACTTTTTAAAAAAACCTCCTTCAACCTCCTTGGTACTACAACCTTACTTTTTTCTGATGTTAAATGTCAAAATTGGCGCCATTTTATCGATAAGTTTTTTTATAATTGCTGATTTCCTGAAACAATACCTACAACATTTCTAATATGCCAGATACAAATCTTGGCTCGGTGGACAGAGATTTTCAAGAACGAAGGGGTGATTGGGGCCTATTTTGAAACGCAAGACGGCAACTACTAGTTGGCCTTGTTAAAATCATGGGAGCATCGTAGGGACAATTGTATAGCCTTACAAGAGTCACAAGGAGACTATGTTGAAAAGTAAATAAAAAATATAACACAAAACGACTTGTTTCTATGTCAGGCCAGAAACTACAAATCCATGGGAAAATGGACAAAATAAAAATGCTCAATAAATAGTGTATACTAAATATTCTAAATCATCTATAATAACAGTTTAAATCCGTAGATTATCTAAATGAAACGAAAATGTCACGACCACGTGTTATATATGTCACAACCACGTACTCAATAAGTCCATGGCTGTGACGTTTTTTTCATATCGTGGTTGTGACAATTTGAGACGTGTTCGATATAACCTAAAAGCTAGCCATGATCTCACAAATCTTAATTAATTATCAGGAACTACACTGTGTGAGGTACATGTTATGTTTCAAACAATAGCGTGACATTGTTACTTACGTTTAAAAGCCAAACACGGCGTTGATGTGTTAAGGTTGTCCCTTTTTATAAAAAAATACGGAGAAATTTTTCTTGAGACACACACAACGTTCAGTTATTTGCAAATTTGACAACAACACAATGTTGCTGTTCTAAAGAAACATAAAAAGGGTTGCCAATATTAAAGACACTTTTTTACAGAGATCCGTATTTTTATAGTAACGTACACGGTCGTGACACAAAAACTACTCACACATTTTATTCTGATGTAAATCATAAATAGTAATGGTTATTATGATTTCTATAGTATTATCTTATAAATCAAACATTAACCTTGCATAAATGCTGTAATATTTTGCGTGAGAATTTGACAATTCACCAGAAAAAAATATTATATTTTCGAATTCGGCAATCTCACACAACACGGTCCGTGACATTTTGGGGATAGCAATTTTTTTTAATAGCCGGCTAATAACTTTGTGGCAAAAATGATGCTCTGACATGATAGTAGTGGTAATTTACTACATGAATTAATACACACTTTATATATTTTCCCACAAAATATATTCGATTCTTACATATCACAGAAAAAAATGTAAGAATAAGAATCACCCTTATAAAAAGACACTTCCGAAAATGTACTTAAATGTTGTCCAAAGCATGACGTGCAGGGTTAGAAGACAGTTAGGTACATAAATCAGAGGTGGGAACTTCATATGCTGTGTTAATTTATTTTTATATAATGTGTAATATACTCTACTTTATGATTACAAATCCAATAAACCAATAGCTTTTGCCTATATTTATACGTTTTGAAATATAAAAATTCTCACTACTTTAAGCCAATGTTAATTACTGCTAATGTTTACCCCAAGTGATTATATTTAAGTACATATATCAGTTAAATTAATTAATGTTACTACGTTCCATCCCCATCATTCCGACGTTACAACAACACTTTGCAGGGTTCGTGGTCTGAATGGGGTCAGGCTAGAGTTGGTTCATAACTTCGTTCATTCATTTTCCGATTTGGTCCATTTGGTTCTTTTGACATAACCAATATGTTTTATTTTTTCCAGTAGATGGCTCTTCTGTCCTTCCCGCTGACCACTGCACCACTGTCGTAGCGGTACCATCATCATCATATCAGCCGAAAGACGTCCACTGCGGAACATAGGCCTTCCCCAAAGATTGCCACAATGACCGGTCCTGTGCCATCCCTCTTGGCAATTCCAATAAACACAGGTAACGATAATACTATGATTAATGACTTCTATCTTATTATCTGGGGCGCTTACGGTGGACCTATGGTATGATATGTAATATGTTTGAAAGTAAATGCTAACATAGATACTCAGTACGAAATCTACACCTGATAAATACCTAGTCTCATAATAAGATCGTACAAATACTCAAATACATATTATAAAACCAAGACCAAGTCACAAATATTTGTGATAAACACAAATAAATGCCTTCGCCTGGACTCGAACCTGGAACCTCCAGCTAAGTAGTCACTACTACTACCGACCGAGCTACGGAAGCCGTACTGGATGTTGTTGTTTCACCTGAGTGAGATAGGGAGGGCCCTAGAAATAAAGTGAGAGAGAGCGTGCTGGTCACCGTTTCCCGCGCTTGACTGATTCGCTGCAGACTTATATCAAATATTGTAGTTATTAAAACTTTTTATTATCTTAATATTTAAAGAGGAAATCGATTTCTAATTTTTTTTATGCCCTCACCGGGATTTGAACTCAGAACCTCCAGCTTCGTAGGCAGGGTCTAGAAATAAGTAAACACGTAATCTGACGTCTGTAAATCATACAGAAATAATAATCAAGTAGGTACTAGGTACAGTCGAGTGCATTAATATATAGACACATTTGTAAGGGATCAGTATGGAGAAGTGTATATATATTAATGGCCTTGACTGTACTCATTATTTTAATAAAATATTTAATATCATATTATTTCATAAACATTGCCAGGAGCCTTGATAGAATCGGTCAGTCAAACTTTAAGTAGAAATTAAAATTAAACAATTGGAATAAATTTGCAATATCAATAAAATTACAATTTATTTTCAGGTCAGCAAATGGATCAAATGAATCAATAAGATTGTGTTCCATCGTATTCGATGAAATGAAGTCGGACACTGTGACTACATTACTCCAAGAAACATGATAAGATCAATGGTTTCGTGGAGCTGACTGAGAAGACCAACCAATTAGCCGATCACGCTTTGGCTTTTATTATAAAAGGCGCAGTACACAAGTGGCAACAACCGACAGCGTTTTACTTCTCCGAAGGCACCGCCGAGGGGCCGCAGATGAAGCAAATAATTAAACAAATAGTAGCAGCTGTTTGTGACACGAGGCTCCAGCCTATCGCTTTGATAAGCGATCAGGGAATCTCATTCCAAAATGCTTTTAAAAGCCTTCAAGAGGACACTAGAAGATCGAAAATTATAGCCGGCGACGAGACGGGTAAGGTCTATAATATTAAAGAAGCTTTATGTTTTTCTATTATTTTATTATTAATAATTTAATAGTTCGAAATTCAATTCTGACAAACGATCATAATTATTTATGGACATGAAATAATAATAAATAAATATCGTGGGACATCTTACACAAATCAACCTTGTCCCACGGCAAGCTCAATTAAGGCTTGTGATGCAAGCAAGAAAACAATTGTTTAAATTCGATAATATAAAAATTGCCATGTATTTTCGTGTATTGTCGTTTTTAAAGTACAACTTCGTATCATTGGTTTTTGTTATCGTAGTAGGTTTGAAGATACTCATTTATTTGTTTATTAGGGCGAGTAATTTGAATTTGTATACTTTCCAAATTACATTTTTATTTTTATTTCCAGATGACGCAATACATCTGAACAACCAGTGCCTCAGTGTGGTGTACGACCCGCCACATTTAATAAAGGCCAAATTTAATTTTGGCTAAAAATATAGTAATGAATAGCAAAACATGCAAGTGGCAGGAGTTGGTGGATGTGTACCGCACCGACTGCGGCCACCTGCTGCCCAAGCTCAACGATGACCACATACTCTCGGGCTAAATTAAAAAGATGAAGGTAAATATTTTATGTTTTATATACCTACATGTAACTAGGTAGAAATAAATAAATAAATATCTTGGGACATCTTACACAAATCGACCTAGTCCCATGGTAAGCTCAATTAAGGCTTGTGATGTGGGTACCAGGCGACGATATATATAATATACATAGATACTTAAATACATACACAGTTATGACCAAGGAACAAATATTTGTGATAAATAAATACACAAATAATGCCCTCGCCGGGATTCGAACCCGGAACCTCCAGCTTTGTAGGCAGGGTCACTACCAACTAGGCTACGGAGGCTGACAAAGAAAGAAATATAGATTTATATAAAATCTTACACATTTTAAGCTAATTACCTATATAGTGTAAGTTAAAAGATTGGCCAGCAATAACGTGACAAGATCCTAGGCATTTAGAGAATGATTGACAAACATCGTGATAAAGTATAGTTAATTCTTAACGTTAATTAGAAAAGATATGCATTATAAGATTTGAGTATGTGCAAGTACAAATTAAGGGGTTTTGTTACATTGACAACATTTATTATTGAATTAATTTCATATTGTCTTTTCCATTCAAGTTGCGTCGCTTGATACTAGGATCGATTTTGATTTAAGAATCATAGTAATGTAGTTCCCTCTTTATGACCAGACAAAAAACGTGCAAATAACGAGGATCCTCAAATATAATTTTATTTAATGAAGATTAATCAGTGCTGTTGTTTCAGGTCAAAAACTGTGGGCGTATTTAGCAAAAGCATGGCTGCCGCTTTATCCTACACAACGTCATTTTGTAAGTTTTTTTTAACATGTTTAATTTCTACAGTATTGTTCGAAGGTCTAAGATTCATAGCTTCCTACACAAAAACGTCCTGGCAACAAAGAGTTATTTTCATACGTCGAACTCCAGCGGGCATTTTCGGGGCATGTGTAAGGTTTGTAAATCAATCAATTCACTTTCGAGTATTTGTTACCGACTATTTATAATGTAAAATTCCAAATATCATAGCAACGAAATGCGTTATTTATCAATGTAATTGGACAACGCATAAGCCAAAATGCCGAACAATTTCGTTTGGCTTTACCCGTCACTCAAGACAATTGCAGCTGTGAGAAAGGAACAAAATACAAAGAACTGGGCATTTCAAATTATATGAACACGGCTCTAAGGCTGTGTATTAGTAAGGTATTTTTTATATACTTTAAATTTAAAATAAGAATAATGTTGAATAGTCTGGGTTATCTTTGATTTAATTTACGTTACATATACGATTTTAAGCTAACATGGTTATTTACATTATAACTACACACACAAATTATAAATACACATGGTAAATATCCCGTAACAGACTCTTGTTATAATTTTAATTTACATTCATGGTGTATTTGTAGGTGTATTATGAGAATATAATTATTAATATTTTTTCCAAATAAACGTTTATAAATAACGCAGTTAGTTGCTATGATATTTGGAATTTTACATTATAAATAGTCGGTAAATATTAACCACCAAGGTAATACTACCTACCAAATACTAAGTATAAATACTCTGAAGTGAATTAATTGATTTGCAAACCATACAGTGCCCCGAAAATGCCCGCTGGAGTCCGACGTATGGTTATTTTGAAAGCACAGTGTTTTATGTACCAGTTTCGTTGTGCCAGACAATCTTTTACTCAGGCGTACTTTCTCTAGAAAGTATCATATTTTCTTAGATTTTGAATGAACACTGATGAAAGTATAATAATATAACAAAGTAACGTAAATAAACAAAAGAAAAAAGATTCATTGAGTGATGGATTAGTAAGTAATATGAATATATCGCGCTGTACAATGTATCTAAAAAGACAATATGTATGTCTAATAATAATTCTACACCGTGCCAGTTTTTAACTATTAGCAATTGACATTTAAGTACATTCGTTTATCTATAAGTAAGGGAAGCTAGAGTGTCAAATTTACGGAAGACTCTTAACAGTAGAAAATGTGTTGTATAAGCGAAGAGGGTGGAATACTTTACTAATAATATTCGTAATATTTCCCAGCGCACTATGCGGACAGCACGCCGGTGAGCGACACGTTGGCCAACACGGCGGAGCTGGTGACTTTCCTCGATGACCTGTTCGACAGCGTCGACGGCGCCAGAACGAACAATAAGCATACTAAAGGCAAAAAACTGCGGACTGCGGTCACCGGAACCTCGCACCATCTCGCATGTACACTCACGAGCATACACCGCGGCGTGGGTCACAAGAAAAGTACAAAAAAATGAATTGTAAAGAATGCGAAAAAGACTTAACCTCAGAGGAGTCAAGTCTCCATTAATGGATTTCGCAAAGGGAATACAATGTTTTAACAAAAAAAAAATTAACTATACCTCGGCACATGCTGTGAGGGCATGTGGAAACATTGTCAGAGTCAAATGAATATTTGGAACAACATGAAAATAATATAAAAAAGCAAATTAATGATAAAATTGTGTCCAAATATTCATTTGACTTTATTAATTGCGAAATACAACGGGATGTGGTTAGGTCGTCATTCATTTCCGTGTCCGTGAACCTATGCATTTTCAATTGGTGCATTATAATCAATAAAATATTTCTAGATTGAATATAAGAAATTTGCCTCGCATGCATGCGTAGGCCTATGTGTAATAAATTTAAAAAACGATTGAAAAATAGATCTCTTTATAAATATTTGGTTGTTTTAATTTTTAGGTTATTCCAGTTTATCTAGAAACGTTACTGGATTAACTGGGATAACTATTCCTATTACAATTTGCATTTCCATTACCTTGGGGTGATATTGAATACGAATATTCCCGGGCTTTTGTAACATTTGAATTCAAATTCTCCCGCCTCTTACAAGTAAAGAAATTAAAAAAAAACAAACGTCACTATCGATATGGCCATCACGGCCGGACCACAGATTGTTAATGTCTAAACCACTAGTACGTGAGATGGTCGTCTGATACGTAGTATCTTCTTAGTAGTCTGTGGTGGCGAGCGTCGAGCGGCGCGTACGGCGGGGCGAGCAGCGGAGCGTCGAGCGTCGAAGATATTATTTGAACATTTTGAACAGCGGGCACTCTGGCCGCTCGCTTACGTTTATTTGTTTAAGGGTGAAGACACATTTATCAGCATGCGTACGCATTTTGTCTAATAAAATTGGCCGTTTAGTATGAAACGTGCAAGCATGCTTACGCGTGCGGAAAGCTGGACGCGATCCCATACTAAACTGACATTTTCTATAGACATAATGCGTACGCATGCTGATGAATGTGTCTTCACCCTAACCCTGGCCGCACACGCACGTTTTCCGAATGCGGTTTCGGAATAAAAAAACCTATTCGGAAATGACATAGCGCACACGCGCGGTTTTTTGCATTAGGTTTTTTTCTCTCAGTCGTTGAGTCGGTCTTTAAGAGAGCACGTAGAGACATGTAAAGACTGTCCACGTAAAAAAGTGGTCGACGTTATAATGGCAAATAAGATGAAAAAAATAACAAAAATGAATTAATTATATATTTATATAATATGTAGTATAATTCATGCTCTTTAAAATATAATACAAGACTTGTGCAACACATTAAGACTAATAAAATGCCCTGACTTTTCTTCTTACTCCTTCCATCAATCTTTGTACATCGGTTTCGGTGATCGTTTTACATGTTGTATCCCAATATTTTTTGAATTGTTGTACATCAGTAGCAATTTTCTGACTTCTTTTTAGCTTTCTTTTCATTATTGCCCAGAATTTCACTACAGGCCGGAGTTCTGGGCAGTTTGGAGAATTTGCAGATTTCGGCACAGCAGAAATATTATTTTCGTCATACTATGTCAAAACCGATTTCGCGTAATGAGAAGTGGCTAAATCAGGCCCAAATATGACTGACTGGGCGTGGCTTCTTATGAACGGCAATAAACGTTTTTTTAAACACTCCTTCATGTAAACGACTTGGTTAACCGTGCCAGTTGTAACGAAAGATTAGTTTTTTTTACCATATGTACATATGGCTTGCCACACTAAAATTTTTTTGCTAACTTGTCTATTTTTTTGTTGTAAATTTATCATCAATACCTCCTAGTTTATTTGCGACCTAAAACTGTAACCCTGGCAACTGCTTGAAATCTGTCTTGACGTAGGTCTCATCGTCCATCAAAATGCAATCAAATTTCGTTAAATAATTTGTATACAACTTTCGGGCTCGAGTTTTACATATTTTTTGTTTAGTAGCATTGCGATTTGTAACGCTAGACGCGTTATATGAGTGTAAACCTGCTTTTTGTTTGATCTTCTGGACGTACGACTTCGATAACTTACATTTCCTGGTGACGTCTCAAATGGACAGTGTTGGGTTCTTCTTAAAGTGCTCAATAACTTTCCTTGCCTTATTTTTATCCATGGAACCGTGTTTTCTACGCGAACCTTTCTTCCTTTCAACCGTCAACCTCGAGCGATAATTAGCCAATACCTTTTGGACTGTAGATTTAGGAACGGATAATAATTTAGCTAGCTTAGCTTGCGACATATCAGGATTTTCATTGTAAGTGTACAAAATACTTTTGCGCTTGTCCAGTTGGCTAGATGCCATTTTATTATAGTTATTATTTTTAAAATCGAAAGTAGTCCCAAAATAAACTTTATATATCCCGCTTTCTAACTGTCACAGTGACAGATTTCATTTTTCTTTTATTTTTATTTTTTTTAAGAATTTTATGCCGACCACTTTTTTACGTGGACAGTCTTTAGTTTTAATTGGTATTTTACTAGCGTTTAACAACAATAAGTCTAACACATGAAGAAGGTTATAATGTGCACATATACATTTGCATAAGTAGTGTCAAATACCATGGCAACACAATTCAAGTGCTAGTTTTTACGAAACTACTGTCCCTATTTTACCGTTGTAATCTAATAGGTCGCAGAGCGTGGGAATGTATTGTCCTTAGTAAGGACAGTCACTGACTCACTGTTAATGCTGTAACGTTGACTTAGGAAACGCGACCTTAGGTAGGGGACCCACCATTCTTTTCGTTGTCCGGTCTCTGACCAAGCTGTCACGCTTTCATGTTTCCCTCTGATAAACAAACTTCATTAAATTAAGTACCATTGTATGTAACCATTGTATCGCATATAAAAAACTTCACAGTTTTAATGGCAAAAACAAAACAACATAACTTAACCCTAAACGGTTACAGTCACGTGTATGTATGTATGTAGTCACTACGCGCGACATGTTTCAGAGAGCCTAGGTGTGCTTATAGTTTAGTTATTACGACCCGCCCCGGCTTCGCACGGGTACTATTCCTATATAAAAACCTTCCTCTTTAATTACTCTACCTATTAAAAAAAAATCTCATCAAAATCCGTTGCATAGTTTTAAAGATTTAAGCGTACAAAGGGACATAGGGACAGAAAAAGTGACTTTATTTTATACTATGTAGTGATGTCTCACGAAACTTCAAATAAAAAAAAAAACAAATATTTTTGACCTGGCGCAGAGCCTTAGCAAATAGCACAACATGATTGCTGCGACACGCGACAGTAATCTATATATATAAACGGCAATGTCCTGACTGACTGACTGACTTAAATGAACGCACAGCCCAAACCGCTGGTCCTAGAGAGTTCAAACTTAGCATGTACATTCTTCATAATGTTTAAAGGCGCACTAAGAACGGATTTTTGAAAATTCATCCCGTAAAAGGGTTAAATGGGGGGTTAAAGTTTGTATGGGGAAATAAGATTAGTTGGGCTATTTTATTCGAAACTTCACAGGAATGTTTTTAATAATAAATAAGTAAACACATGTTTCAGGTTTTTTGAAAATTCATCCCTTAAAGGGGTTAAATGGAGGGTTAAAGTTTGTATGGGGAAATAAGATTAGTTGGGCTATTTTATTCGAAACTTCACATGAATGTTCCTAATAATAAATAAGTAAACACATATTTCAGGTTTTTTGAAAATACATTCCCTATGGGGGTTAAATGGAGGGTTAAAGTTTGTATGGGGAAATAAGATTAGTTGGGCTATTTTATTCGAAACTTCACAGGAATGTTTTTAAAAATAAATAAATAAACACATTTTTCAGGTTTTTTGAAAATTCATCTCTTAAAGGGGTTAAATGGAGGGTTAAAGTTTGTATGGGGAAATAAGATTAGTTGGGCTATTTTATTCGAAACTTCACATGAATGTTCCTAATAATAAATAAGTAAACACATATTTCAGGTTTTTTGAAAATACATTCCCTATGGGGGTTAAATGGAGGGTTAAAGTTTGTATGGGGAAATAAGATTAGTTGGGCTATTTTATTCGAAACTTCACAGGAATGTTTTTAAAAATAAATAAATAAACACATTTTTCAGGTTTTTTGAAAATTCATCTCTTAAAGGGGTTAAATGGAGGGTTAAAGTTTGTATGGGGAAATAAGATTAGTTGGGCTATTTTATTCGAAACTTCACATGAATTTTTTTAACAATAAATAAGTAAACACGTATTTCAAGTTTTTTGAAAATTCATTCCCTATGGGGGTTAAATGGAGGGTTAAAGTTTGTATGGGGAAATAAGATTAGTTGGGCTATTTTATTCGAAACTTCACATGAATGTTTTTAACAATAAATAAGTAAACACGTGTTTCAGGTTTTTTGAAAATT
>JALPQI010025044.1:0-14926 GCA_025490895.1 Thaumatotibia leucotreta
TTTATAAGAGACATAATTAAGAAAAAAAGATACAGTCCACAAAAAAACTTTAAAATAAATTTAAATCTTATTTAGAAAGGAAAAATCATTATTTTCAGTGACACATTACAGAGGTTTGATCCTTTCGTTTAACTGCAGTTTATTGCATATTATATTGCCATATTCGACAGTATATTAAAAAAAATCTAGTATTTAGATACTATTAGCATAAACATTCCAAATAACCAAATTTATCGTTCCCCATTGCCAGTTTAAGATTATTTATTTTAAAAAGTAAAATCATAACTTCAACGTACCGATACCGGTTTAATTGATTTTCACTCGCTACTCGGAAAGGAAAGCTGATAGAAGAATAGTAAATAATAAAGATCTTGGTGACCCTAGTTATTAGCATTAAATATAACATATGGCGGCATTTTTAATCAACATCTTACACAATACAGAAAACCAATACTTATGGAAAATAAAACATACCAGTTTTCATCCACAGCATTTGAAAGGCACCATGAAAACGGCGGTATACGCGAAATCATCGTAAAACACTAATTTATAAAACAAATATCGCTACCGATATGGACGACGATAATCATTATAATGGCTCAGTGGCTTACACGGCGAGATAATAACTATAAAACGTAATGAACATGATAACTTTCACTAACTCTTATAGGATATTTAAATTCACTAGCAAACACAACCGTGCTGCAAATAAATAAAGTTGAAACTCCAAGCGAATGTAGATTTGTGTTATGAGATGCACGAAATATCAATTGATAATCCACGCCGTTCGATCGACGGATATGCAAAGAAAATTAATGTCGCTGCGAATGATTTATTCGAAATTAGACTTTGTGTTAAGGTGATAATGATTTGGGGACCTACATTATTGGGATCGTTAAGAAAATGTTGTGACATAAATCATTGTTATGATTGTTGGCGAAAATGATCTGATTACTTCAGTATCGCTGAAATATTCTGTTTATAAACGGTAATTCTGCGTTAAATGTGTAAACAAGTTTCTTGTGCCGTATTTTGTTATAAGAGTAACCTATGCATCCTGCAATGAATTCCGATATTTTAGTTTCCATCAAACGGTAGGAAATACGAATATATCAGTCATTTATTAAGCCCTTAACGCCGCGTGGTGGCGGCAGTAAGAATACATTTGTCATCACCCCATATTTTCCCGTGGGTGTCATAAAAGTCGACTAAGGGATTGAAGAATTCACTGATCATTTATTTATCGAAGATTGATGATGGGCAGTAGCGTCATCATAGACATTATTGCGATTGCCGACCCACTTGTCCAGCGTGGCGATTCTAGGCACTTACCTCCTATTACGCCCATACACATAGGTAATATTATAGGAGAGGCCTTTGTCCAGCAGTGGACTGATATAGGCTAATAATGCGAATCCCTTAATTAAGTAGGTACAGTCGGGTTCAAAATTGCATGGACAGTTTATGAATGAATTCATTCATAAATCGTCCATGCAATTCTGAACGCCACTGTACAATATTTGAAAACGGCCCTAATAACTTTAAACTCTCCACAAAATTGTGTACTGTATAAGCTAACAAACCTCACTTTGAACGTATTATTACACTTTTAATCAAGGAAGAATGCAAGAGCATTCTAGTTCTAATCTACATATTAATTTTCGAAGGATATAAATTATAATCAACTTGTTTCTAAGACGATTGGTGTCAAGCTATATACGTTAGTACCAGCGGAGACAAAACTCGGAAAATGAGTGGCGATTCCAGCTGTGACAACGTAAAACAATGGGCTGTTTGATTATCGGCAGCCATTGTTACTTGGAGGGCAGGCATCAATGACAATCTTGATTAACTGGAATTATATGTTTTTAAACGTGATAGGTACGTAGAAATATAAATATCATGGGACGTCTTAGCCAAATAAAATTAATATAGACGATATGAGGCTTAGACACATAGAACCTAAGAAACAAGATGAGTTAGAGATGCCAGAAGGACGACTTTTTGTCTTATCCCATTTAAAAACCGTTTCAACCCCACCTTACCTTAATTGTAATAAAGTCGCAAAATAATACTTTAACCAGGTTTCGAATCGAGGACCTTCAGCTTAGCAGTCCGGTGATTATTAAATAGGTTATAAAGCTATTCAAATAAGAAGTGAAATTAATTGATACGATTTTACAAAAATAAAGAAAACATGTGCAAGGTACTTAATATGATTTTAAAAACATAATTAGTCAGCGGTGAATATCAACGTTTTTGATTTAAAATGTAGATGTACTCGTAGGCTTTTGGCAAATTCTTAACTTTCAGTAATTATTTTATCCATATATTACTGAAGTGTTCCTTGTTACCTAGTCTTTTTTTAGATAACGCGCTTACATTCTCTAACATCCATCCGTGGCTATCTACGAACAAATAAAACATGGATGCCGCACGCCATACTAAATTGCCTTTCAAAAGCGGTCCTGAATTATAGTTGACAAGTGTCACCCCCTGTTCAATGCATCACGGTAATGAATTTGAATGTCAACCTATAAAAACTTAAACCGCCATTTAAAAATAATTGTGATTGGTCCATCAAAGTTTTGATTGGCGATATTCTATAAACATTTGTCAAAGATGTTGCGCCAAAATATGCGTGGTGTCACGAAAAACACTGTGTCCTGCCCATCTTGCCACAATGAACAATTGGTTTTGGGGGCATTTTTGAGCTTGCGTTAGACGTCGACGTCTAACGCAAGCTTAAAAATGCGCGACTGCCCCGCCTGCGACAAGCGCTCGCGGGGCAGTCGCGCTCCGACTCCGAGTAGCTCTGTAACCAGCTGCGAGCTACAGTAACTCACGGGTCGTGTCCCTGGTGTAGCCTGGCGTGACTCTCGGCGGCTTGTCGCAGGCGGGGCAGTCGCGCTCCGACTCCGAGTAGCTCTGTAACCAGCTGCGAGCTACAGTAACTCACGGGTCGTGTCCCTGGTGTAGCCTGGCGTGACTCTCGGCGGCTTGTCGCAGGCGGGGCAGTCGCGCTCCGACTCCGAGTAGCTCTGTAACCAGCTGCGAGCTACAGTAACTCACGGGTCGTGTCCCTGGTGTAGCCTGGCGTGACTCTCGGCGGCTTGTCGCAGGCGGGGCAGTCGCGCTCCGACTCCGAGTAGCTCTGTAACCAGCTGCGAGCTACAGTAACTCACGGGTCGTGTCCCTGGTGTAGCCTGGCGTGGAGACTCTCGGCGGCGGGCGGCGGCGGCGAGCGGCGCGAGCGCTTGTCGCAGGCGGGGCAGTCGCGCTCCGACTCCGAGTAGCTCTGTAACCAGCTGCGAGCTACAGTAACTCACGGGTCGTGTCCCTGGTGTAGCCTGGCGTGACTCTCGGCGGCTTGTCGCAGGCGGGGCAGTCGCGCTCCGACTCCGAGTAGCTCTGTAACCAGCTGCGAGCTACAGTAACTCACGGGTCGTGTCCCTGGTGTAGCCTGGCGTGACTCTCGGCGGCTTGTCGCAGGCGGGGCAGTCGCGCTCCGACTCCGAGTAGCTCTGTAACCAGCTGCGAGCTACAGTAACTCACGGGTCGTGTCCCTGGTGTAGCCTGGCGTGACTCTCGGCGGCTTGTCGCAGGCGGGGCAGTCGCGCTCCGACTCCGAGTAGCTCTGTAACCAGCTGCGAGCTACAGTAACTCACGGGTCGTGTCCCTGGTGTAGCCTGGCGTGACTCTCGGCGGCTTGTCGCAGGCGGGGCAGTCGCGCTCCGACTCCGAGTAGCTCTGTAACCAGCTGCGAGCTACAGTAACTCACGGGTCGTGTCCCTGGTGTAGCCTGGCGTGACTCTCGGCGGCTTGTCGCAGGCGGGGCAGTCGCGCTCCGACTCCGAGTAGCTCTGTAACCAGCTGCGAGCTACAGTAACTCACGGGTCGTGTCCCTGGTGTAGCCTGGCGTGAAGACTCTCGGCGGCGGGCGGCGGCGGCGAGCGGCGCGAGCGCTTGTCGCAGGCGGGGCAGTCGCGCTCGGATTCTGAGTAGCTTTGGAAGCAGCTGCGGACAAATACAAGTTTCAATTTCTGGAAGCCGCAGTGTTTTTTGTATTTAGTTTATACTAGCGACCCGCCCCGACTGCGCACGGGTACTATACCTTCCTCTTGAATTACTCTACCTATTAAAAATATCTCATCAAAATCCATTGCGTAGTTTTAAAGATTTAAGCGTACAAAAGGACATAGGGACAGAAAAAGTGACTTTATTTTATACTATGTAGTAATGACAAAAGGAGGACAATCAAATCGGGTTTTTTTTTATGTGACTGAAAAATTATAGTTAAGTTTTACAAGTACCTGCAAGATACTGTTAAATTTATTGCTCATGTTGTAGGAAACATGCGATATATTCTTCACATTTATATCGATATGGAGAGAGACACTGAAATCACGCAAAAAATACTGTTCTTTACATTGGTTGTGTAATATGGAGTAATTATCAGCAAAAAACAAAAATTGTCCACTGTGTGTGTAGCTTGTATAATATGTATCTATGTTACGTTTTTTTTACATAGGGTTACCAACCTAGTTGTTCCGTTAATTGTTTTCCAAAAATAGTACATGAATTCCTTAACTTTGGCATGTCCACCGAAAAGACGAGAACGTAAATCAGACAATCATCCATACTGACGTCTTGTATAGGAGGGTTTTTATCCCAAATTCGGGTTGGTCGTTCACACGGGAACGCCATATCCATATGAAGCATCTGAGGTTTCTACTGGTGAAACACCCTGTCCAAAATAACTATAAAAACCACTCACTGCTGATGAAAAGAGTGTTGGCACAAGAAATGTACACTCGGCAACTCAAGGGGCCGGTTGCAGGCAGCACACTTCGAGCTCTGGAACGGCACTCGTTCGTTTTGCAGCGTGTGTATTGAGTTGGTTCAATAGTAAAATTACGTACCTATAAAGGTGTAGCAGGACTCCATATCCATATGAGGCGTCTCGAGGTTTCTGGCTGATAAAACACTCTATACAAATTAACTATAAAACCACTCACTGCTGATGAAAAGAGTGTTGGCACAAGAAGTGTACACTCGGCAACTCAAGCGGCCGGTTACAGGCAGCACACTTCGAGCTCTGGAACGGAACTGGTTCGTTTTGCAGCGTGTGTATGGAGTTGGTTCAATAGTAAAATTACGCTTCTATGAAAGTGTACCAGGACTCCTTATCCATATGAGGCGTCTGAGATTTCTGGCTGATAAAACACCTTATACAAATTAACTATAAAACCACTCACTTTTAGAATTATAACTAACGTGAGACTCAAACATATTTTGAATATTTATCAAAAAGGTTACTCACGTAATTTAAGTCTATAATTGCTCGACATGCTCGAGTACACGTCGGGCTTTTGGTCGCGGGTACTCCATTATGAGGATCCTCTAAATGGATCAAAACATGATATGATGATTGATAAATATTTAAACCACTCACTGCTGATGAAAAGAGTGTTGGCACAAGAAATGTACACTCGGCAACTCAAGCGGCCGGTTGCAGGCAGCACACTTTGAACTCTGGAACGGCACAGGCTCGTTTTGCAGCGTGTGTATTTGGGCTTTCATCCGCTCGCTTTCTCCTTTGTATTTGGCCGCTAACTCTTGCTCGCGGTTTATCACGTCGTCCTCGCATTTTAGCACGTCTGTTAGGTACCTGGTGGCAACGATAATACAGTTGGGTCAATGGCAAAAAAAAATTACAATAATTAACACTTTCATTGCCAACGAGTGGTAACTACGTGGGCGTAGATTTTTCCGCTTTGTAGCGAAAATGGACCTCCCACACAGAACTCCCCTCAGGAGTTCCCGGAGATCAACGTGTTAAAGGTCTTTCATTAAAACTAACGAAACACAACGATAAAACATCATATTTTTTGTGTTTTGAAGTTAAATTCAGTAAAAAAGGCGGCGACACATTCAAATTTCCTATAGCGGTCGACAATACTCGAGCACATTTGTTAAATTTGTCTCCCTTTTCTCGTGCCAAATGGTTGTTGGATAAGTTTGCATGATTAACTTTTGTAAAACAGTGGACGCGATCGTAATTTGTTTATCTATGTACATTTTTTGACTATGCAATCGATCCATAAACATCTGTCACCTGATTGAACATTCATAAATTTCCATTAATATTTTTGTGACCCTTGAGATGGAAAATTAAAGTTAATATAAAGCGAGATAGATAGCTCAAAGTTTAATAGTACTTACTTCCGAACATCTCCAAGAGTGTAGGAAGGCACGTTAGCAAGGCAGTCGATGACTAGGATAGGGGATAATAATTTTTCTGTGGCTGAAACAAATATAAAAACTTTGTAAGAAGGGGTATATCAAATTCGTTATTAGCTGATGACGGACATCAGTGATGGACGAATTTTCTTCCTTCTTAGGAATAAAATTAGGGTAAAAAAAGTCTAATGATCCGAATACTAAACGGTGAGCGATCTCTACTGCACATGCATCTTGGCTTGGCTTTAATTACTATACCTATGACGTGCAGTAGCTGCGCCAGTATGGGGGGGAGCGCTCGGACCACCACAACACGTCGAGCCACAGCCGCGGGGCGACACACGTCTAGTACTATACCTATGACGGGCAGTAGCGGCAGTATGGGGGCGGAGCGCTCGGGCCACCACAACACGTCGAGCCACAGCCGCGGGGCGACACACGTCTAGTACTATACCTATGACGGGCAGTAGCGGCAGTATGGGGGGGAGCGCTCGGGCCACCACAACACGTCGAGCCACAGCCGCGGGGCGACACACGTCTAGTACTATACCTATGACGGGCAGTAGCTGCGGCAGTATGGGGGCGGAGCGCTCGGACCACCACAACACGTCGAGCCACAGCCGCGGGGCGACACACGTCTAGTACTATACCTATGACGGGCAGTAGCTGCGGCAGTATGGGGGCGGAGCGCTCGGGCCACCACAACACGTCGAGCCACAGCCGCGGGGCGACACACGTCTAGTACTATACCTATGACGTAGTAGCTCCGGCAGTATGGGGGCGGAGCGCTCGGACCACCACAACACGTCGAGCCACAGCCGCGGGGCGACACACGTCTAGTACTATACCTATGACGTGCAGTAGCGGCAGTATGGGGGCGGAGCGCTCGGACCACCACAACACGTCGAGCCACAGCCGCGGGGCGACACACGTCTAGTACTATACCTATGACGGGCAGTAGCTGCGGCAGTATGGGGGCGGAGCGCTCGGACCACCACAACACGTCGAGCCACAGCCGCGGGGCGACACACGTCTAGTACTATACCTATGACGGGCAGTAGCTGCGGCAGTATGGGGGCGGAGCGCTCGGACCACCACAACACGTCGAGCCACAGCCGCGGGGCGACACACGTCTAGTACTATACCTATGACGGGCAGTAGCGGCAGTATGGGGGCGGAGCGCTCGGGCCACCACAACACGTCGAGCCACAGCCGCGGGGCGACACACGTCTAGTACTATACCTATGACGTAGTAGCTCCGGCAGTATGGGGGCGGAGCGCTCGGACCACCACAACACGTCGAGCCACAGCCGCGGGGCGACACACGTCTAGTACTATACCTATGACGTAGTAGCTCCGGCAGTATGGGGGCGGAGCGCTCGGACCACCACAACACGTCGAGCCACAGCCGCGGGGCGACACACGTCTAGTACTATACCTATGACGTGCAGTAGCGGCAGTATGGGGGCGGAGCGCTCGGACCACCACAACACGTCGAGCCACAGCCGCGGGGCGACACACGTCTAGTACTATACCTATGACGGGCAGTAGCTGCGGCAGTATGGGGGCGGAGCGCTCGGACCACCACAACACGTCGAGCCACAGCCGCGGGGCGACACACGTCTAGTACTATACCTATGACGGGCAGTAGCTGCGGCAGTATGGGGGCGGAGCGCTCGGACCACCACAACACGTCGAGCCACAGCCGCGGGGCGACACACGTCTAGTACTATACCTATGACGGGCAGTAGCGGCAGTATGGGGGCGGAGCGCTCGGACCACCACAACACGTCGAGCCACAGCCGCGGGGCGACACACGTCTAGTACTATACCTATGACGTGCAGTAGCGGCAGTATGGGGGCGGAGCGCTCGGACCACCACAACACGTCGAGCCACAGCCGCGGGGCGACACACGTCTAGTACTATACCTATGACGGGCAGTAGCTGCGGCAGTATGGGGGCGGAGCGCTCGGACCACCACAACACGTCGAGCCACAGCCGCGGGGCGACACACGTCTAGTACTATACCTATGACGGGCAGTAGCGGCAGTATGGGGGCGGAGCGCTCGGGCCACCACAACACGTCGAGCCACAGCCGCGGGGCGACACACGTCTAGTACTATACCTATGACGGGCAGTAGCTGCGGCAGTATGGGGGCGGAGCGCTCGGACCACCACAACACGTCGAGCCACAGCCGCGGGGCGACACACGTCTAGTACTATACCTATGACGGGCAGTAGCTGCGGCAGTATGGGGGCGGAGCGCTCGGACCACCACAACACGTCGAGCCACAGCCGCGGGGCGACACACGTCTAGTACTATACCTATGACGGGCAGTAGCTGCGGCAGTATGGGGGCGGAGCGCTCGGACCACCACAACACGTCGAGCCACAGCCGCGGGGCGACACACGTCTAGTACTATACCTATGACGGGCAGTAGCGGCAGTATGGGGGCGGCGCGCTCGGGCCACCACAACACGTCGAGCCACAGCCGCGGGGCGACACACGTCTAGTACTATACCTATGACGGGCAGTAGGTGCGGCAGTATGGGGGCGGAGCGCTCGGGCCACCACAACACGTCGAGCCACAGCCGCGGGGCGACACACGTCTAGGGTAGTTCTATGCTATTATTCAGTCGCAACAATCAAGTCATTACCGAACCCAAATTATTGACGAACTGCATATAAATAGTGGAGTCATTTTCGATTATCTTGTAGCAGACGCATGTTTGTCTACTATTCTGGCACAATAGTCTCGTTTGCTTTTATAAAACGGTAAATAAAGTGGTGATGGTAATGAACAAAAAAAACGCGTAACAAAATCGCATAGAAACACCGTCTAGTACTATACCTGGACAAACGGTGCCCTCCGGGTCTCAATGAAAAGTCGATATGAACTTTGTAACCGCTATAATTAAGTACAAATACACTTGAACTCCAAAACTATCTCCCAAAAACTATCTCATAATACAATACTTGGCAAACACTCTTATATTTTCAAGGAAAACCTTCCGTTAGCAAGTTTGTTTTCCGTACAGTGCCATCTCTCGAGCCATTTACACATTACAAAATATTAAATTAAAACAACAGATTGGACAATACCTATGACGTGCAGTAGCTCCGGCAGTATGGGGGGGGGGGCGGAGCGCTCGGGCCACCACAACACGTCGAGCCACAGCCGCGGGGCGGCGCCACCGCGGCGGCGACACACGTCTAAAGCGCGCTCGGGCATGCCGGCGCGCATGTATAGCGCCACTTGAGCGCGCCATCTGTTGGACAAGCAACATCACTACAACTGAATGTATAACAGGAATGCACTAAAGAACTTTTCTCAAACATGCAATGAAATATTGTCATTACGTTCCTTAAAATAGACTCGGAAGTATCGCTTTTAGGGCGCAGTAACTCAGTGGGATGGAAATGGATTTTCATAACACTTTTCAGGCCTAGGCCTACAAAGTAACTTTTTTTTAATTTCGACAACATTGTCATTATTTCTTTTTATTTCTTTGTATGTTTGAGAAAAGCACTATACATGCTCCGGCGAGAAAACGGATTCCCGGCCTCGTTACCTATCTGGCCTCGCTCGCACGCTCGCTCGGCCGTATATACCAACTTGGCCGGAAATCCTCGTTTTCCCGGACTCTGATGTAATGTACTATTGTAGAAGCTGTCTTCATTTGCGGTTGAGGCTATCACTCAAGAGTGCGCCAAAGGATTATGAATCAATGAGGATTTTAGATACTTTTTCCGCCACTATAGGGCGACGAGATGGCAGCACTATGGCGTAAAGTCCAATTCACAATTATCAGCAAATTTCTAGTACTAACGGCCACTGAGTTATGCTGCGGACGGACCGACGGACATGGCGAAACTATAAGGGTTCCTAGTTTACTACGGAACCCTAAAAATAAAACCATTATAACATAACCAGAGATCGGATTTTTGTGCGACATGTCATACTAAATGTCATCAAAATTACGTAAGTCACTAAGAATGTCGCAAATCCATCCGATCTCTGAACATAACCCTGAGATTTTGTTACGTCGTAGAAAGAAAACGAGCAGATGGTTTCGGTAAGCGGTAAACAATTATAAGAATTATGATATACTACGAGTACCTATACGTTGATACGAAGAGTACGAAGAGGTGCCGAGGGTAGGGAGACCAAGGCGAGCATTTTAAGTGAAGGAGAAAATTAATGTAGAGTCGTATCAGGAGCTCAAAACATTAGCAGAACAACGAATGACGTTTACTCCACCGACAAGAGCCAGGCTCCTAAGTAGAAGAAGAATACGTTGATAACTCACAATTTGTTCTCCTCATATAGATATAGTATGCCCGCACGGAATCCCAGCATCTGACAGATGACGAGTGTCTGGTCCTTGTCGTAGTTGGCGGTGGGGTCTTGCAGCACTTTCATTATTTTCTCCTCGTATTCTGACTTCGTCTCGGGAGGGGACTTCGCCCTATAGTGGGAAAACAGGTATAAAGAGACAATATCGACATTATTTTGGCTCAACCCGCGTAAATTTCGCTTTTTGCTCACATTTATTCACAATTAATTGTTATGTAATAAAAAAATAGATTATTATTAAATAAATAATCAATATCTTAGGACATCTTACACAAATCAGCCTAGCTAGTCCCATAAAGAGACAATAGCAACATTATTTTGGCTCAACCCACGTAATTTTCTCTTTATGCTCACATTTATTAACAATTAATTGTAACGTAATTAAAAAAATAGATAATTATTAAACAAAATAAATCAATATCTTAGGACATCTTACACAAATCAACCTAGTCCCACGGTAAGCACAATTAATACTTAAGATGTGGGTACCAAGCGACGTATAATAGATAAATATATAGATACTTAAATACTTAGACATCTACGACCAAGGAACAAATATTGTGAATGAAATACACAAATAATGCCCTCGCCAGGATTCGAACCCGGAACCTCCAGCTCGTAGGCAGGGTCATCCACAAATTTAAGGTTTTATTTAGACTAGGCAGCAAAAAAACTTCCCTAGCGGTTGCAGAAAATGATAAAATCAAGCAATTCCTACGACTAAAAGAAAGAAAGAAAAACAAATTTGTGACGCTTACAGTACAAAAAAAAAAATAAAAGAAAGTAAGTGGTGTGTGCATCACAAAATGGACCCAACTCAGCATATTGCCGACTAAGAAATCGGCGCTGGTCTTCCGTAGGGCCCATTCAGTAATGCCACGACATATAACACAAAGAGTTACAAACATTAAACATTAAAACAATTTAAAACATTACCACAAAACAACATAAAAAATAATTAAAATTAATATCCACATACACAGATATGATTTTTTTTTTCTACTAGTCACTAGACTAGTCTTCTAACATGACCTGAAATCCGAAACCGTACTTACCAAACGTGTATATAATGTTCTATAAGCGCATTATACACCAGCTTCGAGCACTGCAGCTGCGCCTTCGTTAGGTGCTCCAAGAAATGTATGAGCTGCTCGGAGTTCGACAGGAACATGTGTATGTATTCGTCAGGGGACGCGCGATCGGGCTCCCGGTACCCGCCGGCTAGTGAGGCTTCGTCGACTAGGGGTCTGCTTCGGGGTTTGTAGTCTGTACACAGTGCTGGGAAAGAAAAAAAATGTTTAGTACAGATGGTGCCTTTTTTAGGCTCTAGTGCGAGAAGTGGCTCATTTTACGTCAGGTCCAAAACTTCCGAGAACCATCTGTACTAAAAAACGTCGTACGAGACACGTGCAAAAATGAAATTCGTAACCCGTGACGATTTAAAACACTCCCTTCGTTCGTGTTTTAAAACATCGCCACTCGTTTCGAATTTCATGTTTTTCGCGCTCGTGTCGTAATGTACTATTAACCTTTCGTAAGTTGGAAGTATTAGTACCTACCCGGCGCTGTTCCAATACTCGTCATTATAGCTTGAGTTGCCATCGATAAGATAAAATCAACTATTCAAATTCAAATTCATTTATTTCCAACAAATTGATACATAAGGTGTTGAATCCTCCTTTTAAGTTAAAAACTTGTGTTAGGAGGTATTCGCTCTTTCATACAAAGATTTTGCTAGAAATAAATATAGTTATCCAAAAAACTATTAGGGCATTTAAATGATGTTTAATGTATGTTGTACCTTTAATGCTTCATATCCCAACTTTGAAATAATTAGCTTATATCTAAATTATTTGCATAATTTTAAGACAGGCTGACGTTTATTAGGACTGAATGTTAAATTTCCAATGTCGCAATATGTGACATTGAAAATTGCACTGAAGTGCCGTCTATTGGGACTGCCAGCAAAAGCCTGCCGCTTACTCATACAATGGAGTTGACTAAGAAAATCTGCAATTTTACCACTAAATTTTTATTATTTTTATTTTGCCCCCTATAAAATAAATACTATTTAACAAAACTAACAAACTCCTCTCCCAAAACACATGCATAAGTTTTATATTTAGTTTTGAACAAATGGTGGTCTCATCATAAGTGTCATAATCCAAAATATAAACGCCCAAATAGAGACCAATTTATTTGTCATACAATATCGACAAACGTATGAAACCGGAATTTATATCACTTATTTCAAAAATACCAAGATCTAGTGTTAAATAATTTTTACATAGCTATACAAAACTTAAACAATAATATAAAATTACATCTAATTGCAAAAAAAAAAACTAAATAAAATAAAAAACTACAATAAATCTTATAAAACTACCTTAAACTAAAGGTCTGAACTATATTTACAGATATCCCCAATGCCACTCCCATTTGGTAAAGTGCCCATAAGGCTGGCTGCGTTGCCTCGCTGAATGGCAATGCCTATACGTTGAGCGAGGAACGAGCCAGCCCTAGGGTCGCCGGTGGAACGGATGAGCATCGACTTCAGTTTTGTAAAAAGTTTTAGGGCCTCTGGGCCCCAAGGACCTAGAGTCTCAACGGCAAAAGCCGAAAATACGTATGCGTCACTTAAACAAGCGTATTTTCGGCGTTTTGCGACTTCGGCATTAGTGGCGGCACTGCCTGCTCTCAAAGACGATGCATTGAGGTGGGACGGCGCAAGGGTGTCCACACAAGTTGCGTCCCAAATTAGAGGCCGTCCCTTCTCCCACGGCACGAGGGTAAGACCGTCGGGCCTTTTGCCGTCATCGCGCGCTAAACCGCGCTAAAGATCTAGTGTTCTTGGAGGGAGGTGTCCAGCTGGTAAATCCTGATAAATAATAAATAAATAAATTATTATGTAAAGCTTTCTATTTACTAATTTTAAATTATATGCCATCAGGCCATCACAAGAAAAATCCGTGTAATAAAATTATATTGAACAATCTAAATGTTCATAGTAAGATTTAAGTGCTAGTATTTAATAATTTTCAATAGGTACAATAGCATCGCGCGTCATCGTGAAACACCCACATAGTTCTTAGAAAATAAAGGGCAAACAGGTGTCACCGCCCTTTGCTTTAGCAACACACATTGCCGATCAACTTCAATATGTTTTGACGTCTATTCTAACACCCAGTCAAAATAATCCTATAAATAACAGCTTCTGAAAACAATTCTTAGATATTCCACACAGCGAGTAAATGAAATGTGACATGTGTACGTCATTATCATGCATATTCATGTGTTATCCCTATATAACGACCAAACAAAGAGATCAGGTGGCATTAGATTAAAAGTAGTTGATACAAAATGCAGACTATATTCCTAGTGGTGATTTTGAGCGTGATCGGTCTGTCCATTCAGACGGAGGGTGAGAAGTTATGTGGTCGGAATTTAGCGAATACTCTGTCTGCGTTGTGCAGGTGCAAAAGTATACCCTAAGTACAGTGTACAGTCATCATCAGATAAAGGAGCATTCCATGAAAACGTGTCGTAAGCGACACTGACTTTTTAGTACTTTTGAAAAATTTTATTAGAAAGCTGAGTTACGGTATACTAATAACATAGCTAGGCTTTAAGATTGACAGTACATATATCCTAGCAGCTAGCATGTTTTATTAGGGTAGCTACCATAGCGACACGTAAGCGACAAAAAGTAGATGTTATCATGGAATGTTCCTAAAATCGAAGCGGCCACGGTACTCAAAATGCACTCCAGGGCATCTCAGAGTGTAAACGGACATCTCATTCATCTGGTCACGTTTTTCGGACGTGGCTGCATCTTTTGGTACCATTTTCGGTCGTCAGATACAGCACCCGTTTCTCTATAAGACAACCAAAACCAACCTCAAATCATTCAGCCACTTCCAAAAAAACGTGACCAGATGAATGAGACGTCCGTTTACGCTCTGAGAAATGCCCTCCAACGATAAGACAATAGAGGCATGCTCAGATGTTTGTGAGCACCCTGACCACTCCGGTATATCTGATAGGGACTGTACCTATAGTCAACAAACCAAACTCGTCAATAACAAACCGCGGGAAACTCAAATTTTCTATGGGTAGTTAACCCTTCCACTCCTACATTGTTAAAATTTGCGTTTTGTTATGACATGATGTTAAGTATGTAATTCGAGTTTCGTCAAACTGGCGATCGATATAAAAAAAAACCGTCTGCAATGAGATTTTGATGGTTGCCTCTTTATCGTTTAATGTGTATAAACTTCTCTGTTTGTGGACTCAGAACCAAAAAAACCACATGGAATTTATAGTA
>JALPQI010025045.1:0-13013 GCA_025490895.1 Thaumatotibia leucotreta
AAATATTGAGTACCTACATTTTTTAAATTCTGCAGCGTCTCTGAAAATATTCACTGTAGATAAAATCTTTCATTTTGGTCCTTTATTCTTTTAACATACATATTCAACTATACCCCACACTAAAGCATTACAATTACAGCAAAATAAAACAAGAATGTCGGGCCATGCTCAGATAGGGCTCCGTAGTTAACTATCCAAAAACGGCTGGACCGATTGTTCGAGTTAGTTTTATTTTAAAGAAGTCTATAAGCCCACTACTCATGACTAAGAAGGCAGGTACCATGAAATATTAAAATAATGGTCGTAGATTGATTAGTGTCCATTTAGTTTTAACTGACATTTTACCTATTTGAGCGAATATTGAAGACAAATGTCTCACAATTATCCATATCTTAAAGACGAACGGGTCTTAATCGCGTAAACTTACGTTTCATTATATACTGACGTTTCGGACATGACGTTACACCCGTGGTCGCAGGCAGACTCAATCAGGGGCCCATTTTTCGAAAGCTTGTAACTTGTATTACAAACGGTAGTCCTTATCTAATCAATAGTGTCAAAAAGAGACTTCTACTTATATTACAAGTTACAAGCTTTTGAGAAATGGGCTCCAGGTCAGGATATAATTAAACGTAAGTTTACGCGATTAAGACCCGTTTGTCTTTAAAATATGAGTCTCAAAATTATCTTTGGACTTGTAAATCGGACTTTTAATCCCATAACTTAAATTTAAATCGTCATGAAACTAACGGCCCGGCCACGACATTATTCTAAGGCGACCGGTAGGGCGACCATACGTGTTCCGATATCGGCCTTTTGCTCCAACTTGTGGATTCGCTCGCCGCCGGTCAGCCTAGAGCTTACGCCGCGGCCACGACATCGGGCTTAGCGGAAAGCGTATGGTGCTCCCTCTCATACCCATATCGGCATCCCGCTCCAACACATGGATTCGCTCGCCGCTGGTCGCCTTAGACCAATGTCGTGGCCGGGGCATTAGACCAATGCACAATGTCGTGGCCAGGCCATAATGCCTTATACAGCGCAGGTATTTTATATAAAACTGTTTTACATGTATCGATGGATATCAGGTGAAATTGGATGTCTATTTATGTAGTTGTACGTAATTGTGTCACAAAAATAAATGCAGTATATTACACTTATTTTTAATACACAGGGTGGAACAAAACGACGACCCTTCCCGCTAGCGACCGAGTCTACCAATCATTAGGATGAACTTTCAGTATAATACCAACATCGAAATCATCATCATCACATCAGCCGAAACACGTCCACTGCTGAACATAGGCCTCCCCCAAAGATTGCCACAATGGCCGGTCCTGCGCCACCCGCCACCGGTCCACCTTGTGGGGGGCCTACCCACGGTACGCCTTCCGGTACATGGCCGCCACTCAAGAACCTTCCCGCCCCAACGGCCATCGGTTCTACGCGCAAAGGTTCAACATCGAAATATCTTTAAAAAATTAACCCCTCATACAAAAGTGAGTGATTAGTTAAGAGTTGAGTTGAGTAAGGAAAAGTAAATTATCCGTGTACGCTTTTGATGTTGGTACTATATTGTTAGTTTATCGTAATGGTTGGTAGACTCGGTAGCGTTCCGTTCCACCCTGTATTACGCTTTTTGGCCACTTGTAAATTGCAGTGGAAATAAAATTTATTCATTCATGTGGCACTTCGCCAGTTTACAACTTTAATATAAAACTGTTGCTAAAAACGTGCTGAAGCAGTATTTAACATTTTTTTATCGAAGTTACTTGTTTTTAGGGTTCCGTTAATGCTCCGTTTATACCTTTATTAAAATATGTGCAATAATAAATAAATAAATATCTTGGGACATCATACACAAGTCGACCTAATTGCACTGTAAGCTTAATTAAGGCTTAGCTTGTGACGACCAGGCGACGAAATAATATTTATAATAGATAAATACATAATATATAGATACTTAAATACATACATAGACAGCCAAGGAACAAATATTTATGATAAATAAATACAAAAATAATGTCCTCGCCGGGATTCGAAGTTCCGCCTACAAAGCTGGGACCTAAAGCTTCGTAGGTCACTACCAACTAGGCTATGGAGGCTGACAAAATGATATTGGATGAGAAGTAATATTTTGTGCCGAAATATGTTTGCGCATTAAAATCTGTATCTACTTTTATTTCTTATTGTGTCGCTATCAGATATTCAGGAACGGCCACCGTCCTCAAAAATATCTAGACATGCACTAACACCATGATAAATGATAATAGAGGCCGGCTTAAATACTAGTGAGCACTCTGTTTGCTCCAATATTATGTGATGGCGACTGTACCTACGAAACCCTCAGTGTAAGTCAGAATTGCGCTTAACCTGTTTCGTTTCATTAATATCCGCTTTTCGCGAAAACTTTCAATGTGAAAGGAGAGGAAGCTTTTCTGTAGTGCAGTGATATATTTTTGTACTTGATTAAAAGACAGTAGCGAACGCAATATAGGCAATTAGAAACTAAACGAACTTACCTGTGAAGTTCAACAAAATTCTAGTCATTGCAGGCGCGGATCCAGGGAGGGGAAGGGCAATGGGGGCACTTGTCCCCTCCTGACACTGGATATAGGTATGCCTATTGCCTAGGTGCTATTTTAAGTATAAAAGACTATCATCATCATAGGACAATGCCCTCCCCCCCCCCCCCCAATCCAAGTCCAGGATCCGCGCCTGAATCGTTGACAGATGATTTTACAGGTATTTTATATCCGACAGATGTTTTGCATGACAGCTATCTGGCGATAACGAGTAAGGTTGAATTGAAAAAACCTAAGATCTAAAGTATGATATTTATAACATTCTTTATAACATTGGTAACACGTTTAAGCTATCCAATTTCATTACCTGCAAAAATATGCTTTACCTTCATTTAACGAGGCACTACGTCATTTTTATGGCCAGATTGGGATAAAACCATTAGGTATACATATGAATAGGCATGATACTTACGAACAGATAGAACATGGAAGCTGCACGCTATAAGTACAGTGTGTGTCTATGATACAGGCTTTTATCGAAACCGAGGAATGCGATGCAGATTTCTAGCCAAACCGTGAACTTTATTTTATTCAAAATGCTAATTTTAAAAGTAATTAACTTTCTAAGAAAACTTAATTGAGAAGCAATGTACTTCAAAATGAATCGTTAATTTGCACTTGACAATGACAGATCGCAGCCACTCACAACGTTTGACAACTAAGCAGTACACGCGTTACATTGATCGTTCGGAGGAAATAAAATTAATTGTACGGTCATTTTAATTATTTGTTAAATGTTAATACTTGAAATCGATTGCTAGTAGGTAATGCGTATTATTACCCATTTTCGTAAAAGCCCGGGTCATGGAAACACACTGTACATACTGCCTTCCAAATACGATCCTGATTTTTTCTTTAGTATCACCCAGTCACCCCATCTTCAAGACATTACGCTAAATGAATTTTTAACAACAAATATATATTTAACGTACGTATTTAACATGCTTAAAATATGAGTTGTGATTGGTCCAAAGTTTTGATTGGGTATATCAAAACGACTCTCAATGATCTGCCAGGAGCGGATTCCCAAAATCCTTGGGCACTTATGCGCCCACGGATTTCGTCATCAATTGATTTGATTTGGTTTGATTGGTGATCATTTGGTGGTTTGAATTTGGGATTTGGTGTCATCATCACACCACAGTCTCATACGTGTCATCATACTTTTGTCAGCCTCCGTAGCCTAGTTGGTAGTGACCCTGCCTACGAAGCCGGAGGTTCCAGGTTCGAATCCCGGCGAGGGCATTATTTGTGTATTTATTTATCACAATTATTTGTTCCCTGGTCATGATTGTGTATGTATCTACCTATTATATATATCGTCGCTTGGTACCCACAACACAAGCTTTAATTGTGCTTACCGTGGGACTAGGTCGATTTGTGTAAGATGTTCCAAGATATTTATTTATTTGTTTATACTGGGGCAAGTTGAGGGCAGGTGGGCTAGAGAGAGAGCCCCTGCAAGATGGTCGAACCCTAGAGAAGCGTGTGGTTCCATGCAGAAGGCAGCCTGCATAGCCCTTGATCGCGAAAAATGGAAGGACATAGTTACTTTGTTGGTCAAAATTGTCATGCATATTGCCACTGAGAAAAATTTTGTTCAGGATATGACATTATTACGGCATTTTCTGAACAGTTGACCATTGCGACAATTGACATTTAGGTTACACACTGGTGACTGTATCTACTCATTAAGTGCCAAAGAAATTGGCCCTCAGGCTTGCCAATAAATGTGCGAAGAACAATATACTAAGAACTTTCCTTGAGAATCCCAATTTTTGAAACTTCTTCTTGGGAGATTGCATTTCCATCGCATCGATCAAGTTATTACTATTTTCACATGATTGGTTTTATTTTGTAGCACTTCTGTGCTACGGCCAATAAAGTGGGGAATAAAATCTCAAAACGCAGTGAAATTGCATGAAATCTATATTTTGTACATACATTGTCAGACATGTTTTCTATCAAAGAAAAATAACTGGTGAGAACACGTGAACTCAAACAGTAGCGGAGATAAAAAAAACTAGTGTTTTACTTCGCACAACTATTTTGTTCAGCTGTTTAAATGAGTCCCAAATCCAATTTCATCGCAAGGGACAGATAAAACATTATATTTTTATAAGGTCAAACTCAGGGGACGAAGTAAGATGAAGAATATCCAAGGTCCAAGGTTGATGGAAATTATCGTGCATGTGGAGGTAATTGCCTGAACTTGTGACGATCCTCTCGATGTTTATCGGGACTACGTCTTGTAATAAAATATGGCGGGAATGTCGCTGGGGATGATTCTTAGTTTTAAATGTGGATTTGATACCTATTGATTTGACTATATGTATTAGAAATGAGACCATCCGCAGCAGACCAAAGTAACCGATATAGAGCTCTGAATCGCTAAACTGAAGTGGCAATGTGCGGGGCATATTGCATGTGGAACCGATGGCCGTTGGGGCGGAAAGGTTCTGGGGCCTACCCAGGCTGCCCACAAGGTGGACTGATGGCCTAATGAAGGTCGCAGAGGTACGCTGGATGCGGGTGGCGCAGGACCGGTCATTGTGGCAATCTTTGGGGGAGGCCTATTTTTAGCATCGGACGTCTTTCGGCTGATTTGATGATGATTTGACTAGTCTTGCAATCATTGGTTCGACTACACTTGAAGAAAAGTTATCCGGTGACTGATAATGTAAAGTCCATTTCAAATACGAAGGCCCGATTCCACTTGACAAAGTCATTAGGCGTCAGCAATAGAATCAGTGATAACAAAAGATACCTGGCCAGATCCTTTTGTGGCGTGATATTTCTTGCATACATCGGTGTACGACACGTGCCAATTTGTAGTGGACCAATGAAATGACAAAAGTTTCAAGTGGCAGCGGGCCTTCGTATCTGAAATGGACTACTTAACCTTCAGATTTTTCACTTTGGAGCTAACAGCTCTCCTTAGTTTTACAGCTTGAAGTCTACTTCATTATTCCACAATAGTCTTTGGGAAATGGCATTTTAATGACGGTTTCCGTACAAGGCTTACTAACTCCGAAACCTCAAGACCTCCGACTCAAAATTGTGCACAATCCTTCTAAAGACTGGTGAATGTTAAAGCCAAATCAGCCTGAAGACCGCTAAGACACGCTAATCAGTCACCCGCACCATGCACTATCCTGACGACAACCTGTACTACTAGGCCTAGTAGTGAATCTCACACGCATCAATAAACGAGATTGAATTCATCATCATCATCATTTCAGCCATTTATCGCCCACTGCTGAGCGTAGGCCTCTCTTCTAGTACGCCACTCATCTCGGTCCTGAGCCAGTCTGATTGAATTAAATACCATTTTAATTTATTTATTGATAATAGTATTTTATGCAAACCTTGTTTAAGAGAGGTCAAAAAAGGTGAATCATGGCGTGGGTAACAATTTGAGGCGAAGCCGAAATTTGTTATTAAAAACGCCACGAGCATTTTTTGACTCAGTTAAACAATGTTGCATACAATACTTTTTCTACGACCACATACTTATTTTCAAATGAAATTGTAAGTTTGAGAAATATTCTTAGTCAAACACAATTTTATTAATCATCAAGGTCGTGTGGGAGACGTCAATATTAAAAAAGAAAGCTCCTCTATGGTTTGCTGTTCATCAGAAATGACATTTAAAATTAGGTTGGCAGCCATGTATTTTATTAAGTCTTGTATACACGAGGTGTCTTAAAATGCAAAAAACGCACTGTGTGTATACCCGAATGCGTTTATAGGGAATAGACAATATAGACTAATCTTGACATCTGTAAGGTAGGGGCTTAAAGGTGTGTTCACGACCCTTTAAATGACAAATAAAAGTACGAGAGTAAAAAAAAAGAAAATACAATTACGCCTTAATAGCTAAAGCCAAAGTGGTACAACTTAGCAGTCTACAAGTATCAAACCAGTAACAAATAGAATTGATACTTGCAAACTTAGAATGTACCTGTCTTTTGTCTTATGAATCTTCACCAGAGTACGTGCAAGATTGGATTCGCTACCTGTAATATAGTGATGTGACGGTTTTTTTGGAGATTACATTCCCAGAACAGAACAGAGAACTGTTTAGCCATTCCTTCAAGGAGTCCAGGGTGCTTAGACAAAATGCCAATCGCTAACGCTTAATCGTCAATCGTAAACGAAAGGCAGCTAATTGTCTTTGTTGCACTAATATGAAAGAGTGCCAGAGAGGGAAAAGTACGATACGCTACTAAGCGTTAGCGATTGGCAACTTGGCTAAGCACCCAGATCATCCCACGATCGCCTTACGATACGTACGATACGATTATGTTTATTAGACGATACCCTTGTAAAATACGACTTTGCGACTTAATTTCTAGGTCATTGGATATTCTTAATCCCTGCTTAGACATCATTATCAAAGGAAAAAGCTTTTAATAAGAGAGATAGAATCACAAAAACATACGCGTCAGTGCACACGGAAAGGTCCCTTATTGTCACGGTGTTTAAAATTGACTTTATTAAAAAACACAGAAGATCTATTTTTAGAGTCCTGACAAGGTATATTTCATTGTGCACTGACACATATATTTTGATTTAAGAACTAAATGTTTCCATATAATTAAATAAATATTTGTAAGAGTTCCTGGAAGAAATTCTTAGATTAAAATACAGGATACAAATCTTAAGATTCTTAGGAAACTGATTGTGTAATAGGTATAAGAAGCGCAACCTTTTGTTTTTTCTATTAGTGCATGCTGTGACCTTCAGTAAATAATAAGGCGCATAGCGTTTAAATGTGCATGATATTTAATTTCTGAAACAGGTACTTATTGTTGAAGGTTCAAATAAAATACATCATCAGCCTAATGTGCCAATATGTGTATTAAAATTTTTAATAAGCTCCCCCAAGAGCTGAGAATGCTTACAGGTAAAATATTTAAGACCAAATTGACCAACTGGCTACATGATCATTGCTATTATAGTATTAAGGAGTATTTTAAATGGGACATATCAAATTTATATTAGCTGAGATCAATTTGACATAATCATGTACTTATTTTAAATTTTTATTGTTTAATTCTATGTTGTCACAATCGTAATTATGTAATTAATCAGTTTTGTATAATTTCACCCTGACCTACATTTGAAATATTTACCTAATCTTACTTTAGTTTGACCCTAACTCTATTAGTTTTTTATAGTAATTGACATAAGTATTTAAACTTTAACTGTATTCTCCATTTTGTAGTTGGTAATTTTTAGTACCCTCGTGTACTTATTTGAAAATAATTTGCATGTTGATGTTGTATCGACTGAATACTGTGTCTAGACTAAATTATATTTGAGAACCATTGTACTACGTGTTCAAGCAAATAAACAATTCTATTCTATTCTATTCTATTCTATAATAGTCCGCTGCTGGACGTAGGCCTCTTCTATTAACTAGCCGTATAGACGCATTAGGAGGTAAATGCCCATATTTAATCGCCACGCTGGGCAAGCGGATTGACGATCGCAGTAATGTGTCCACTATGATAACGCTGCTGCCCATCATCAATCTTGTAGAATGGTCAGTGACACATCAATCCCTTAGTCGACTTTTACGACACCCGCAGGAGGAATTCGGTCGGTGACAAATGTATTCCTACTGCCGTCACCACACGGCCAATTATCAGCGGCTTGTTAAGTTAATAAACGTTTATGAATAAGGGGGTTAATGTTTCCCAATTAAATGAATATATCTAAGAATTCCAGGAATATTCCCGACGGGACTCTTGCTCTTCCCATCACTACCCGTGATATATTTGCCATCGATACGGTGCCGGACTACGGGTAATTGGATCTTCGTTTCCTGTTTGCGAACAATATGTATAGGGAAGTACTTTAATATTCGCGCGAGATGTCATTCCGTATGACAAGGGGTATGACATGAAGTGAATGTGACGTGTGTCAGTTGTATGATCAATTGATAATATTTTATAGGAAATAAAATTTGTCTTCTTCAAAGCAACTGTCAGCAATAAAAAACAAAATAGGTATAGTGGACGTCAAATATCATTAGGGTTTAGGTGCCAAAGATGTTTTGACACGACCTTAATGCCAAGACACTAGAGTCGTGTAAATATATTTTTGGCTGTATCTAGGTATTACATGTCACAGATTTAAATCAACCCGAGTATTTTTTAACACTCAGCGTAAGAGAAATAAACCCATGGGGAGCCCCCCACGGTAGCCATCACGATCTAGTAATGGAGCATTCCAAGAAAACATCTACTTTTTGTCGCTTACGTGTCGCTATGGTAGCTATCCTAATAAAATATGCTACAGTAACTCAGTAGTATACAGAGGTACCTAAGTAATACAGATTCCTAAGTAAATTTTTCAAAAGTATTGAAAAGACAGTGTCGCTTACGATATGTTTTCATGGAATGCTCCTAATGCGATTCAGTTTAGGACCTAAACAATGATGTGTCAGTCACTGCCAAAACCTGACAAGCCGAACCTAAAATGAATCACATTTAAGAGATCATGGTAACCCTATGATCCCACAGTAGTTCAATTATTAAAGCTTACATGTTAAGAAGCGTTATTTATGTTAATAATTTTGTCGTTGCTTTTCTTATAAAATTTCATTAAGAGATCTCATAATTATATATTATTCTGCTTGTCTTATCCGGGTAAAACTATCGACTCGAGTACCAAGTAACGTTAATGTTAAAATTTCTCCAAGAAACAAAAGGTCTTACTAGCCTGTCGTACAAAATACGCCTCATCATCATCATCAAATCAGCCGAAAGACTGCTAGCCATAAGCCTCCCTCAAAGATTGCCACAATGACCGGTCCAGCGGACTCCAGGTCTTGGACCTGAGAACCTTCACCAGGTCATCAGTCCACCTAGTGGGGACTAAACGCCTAACCTAACAAATCTTATAGTTCTTGATACATCATTACACCACGTTTTAATACAATTAGAAAAGCCATTAAGCACATTTATTTTAATAAGGCTCTCGCAAGTTCTCAAATTAATCAACAGATTGGATGTATATACGCGAGTGTATTTCACGGTGATTTTGATGTTAGGAACTGTCTCAGGGGACTCATCCCGCCTTCCGAAAGCTTATTTATTTTATGTCGGCGAACTAATGAAATCGCTCGTATCTAGTAGAATATTTGGGCAATAAAGAAAATCTGTTACTAACTGGATATACCGTGTGTAAATCTTGTTCGGGCGATACATTTAAGCAGGGGTGGGATTAATTAGTGCAATCATGGATTACGTTTTTTTAGTACACTTAATTATGTCCCCACAAGTTTTTTCTAAGATTTTCGGAGCAGCAATGTACAGTACAGGAGCAGTATGAACATTTTTTAATATTGGTATAGCAGTAATGCCATCTGCTTTTGAAATTAGCGGTAAATAACTATAAATTTCCCGCCTCAAACAGGTGAGAAATTGATTAGAATGACGAGGACTCAAATATTAATTTTAGAAAAGTGGTGAAGGCGAAATAGTAAATTACCTACTGCAGAGGCTGGAAAATAAGGGCTGGTCGAACGGAAACATACAGGAAAGTTAAAGGAAAATAAATCAATCAATAATCATAAAAAAACACGTTTCTGATCGAATATCGCTATTAAAAAAGCTCGGTTTCAATAAAATTGCTGACAAAATATTCAATAAAACATTTTGTATCTGTTTTAAGGGTCGGATTCCCGATTTTGTCGTTTTAGACCTATTTTCGAACAAACAATTTGTTAAATAAATATAACTCTACAAACACATTTCTTACATGAGCTTATTCAGAAAGAACCGGTGCAGAGGCTCCAATTGATAATATATTTTATATTTACATGGATTTCCTAGAAATCGGCTCTAAATGTACCGAAAAATGAAAAAATTGCATATTTTTCGAACACGACGCAATGCATATTTTTCTTTTACGGGCATAAAATATTCATGTTAATTTAAAAGCCAGATAACTGAATTAGTGCATCAGGGCACATTCATATTTTTCCTCATGAAGACAACGGAGAAATTTAATCCTTAATTTAAAATTACGTATATTCTCCATACAAATGGCGACACGAGTCAAAATTCTCTTTTGACTCAGATGGCGCGAGCGCCTCCTCGAGGTCGGACGCACGCCAAATCGCTCCCGTTGACAGCTCTTTTTGACATTGAAAATGACATAAAATCATATACATACACGTCAAGGGATGCCAGTACTCAAAGTGTCTTTAAATAAGTAGGGAAAATCAGAACGAAGAAATTCTTTCGAACCCCATCGTTTATTTAAGTTTTTTGTTATTTTTATGACGGAACACAAGAAAACTATAACAACTGATTCAAAATAAAACTCAATACTACCGAACACGTATAAGTTACATTCGCAAAAACGATTAAAAATGAAAAAAGTTTACGGATACGATTTGGTGTAATGGAGTTTATTTTCTGTACTCTGGCAACAAAATACGTCATTTGAAAACACATGTGACGGCTATAAGTCAAAACGATAGGATGTCAATTTAGTTATAATAATAATAAGAAAGATAGAAAGATAGAATATGTTTGTTATGTAATTATATTAGTAGGTATACATATTCAAAGTGATTCGAGTCTTTAATTTAATGGTTGATTTGTGGAATAAAATCTGTGCTCATCGCCACCGCGATTTCTTGGTAAGAAAGTATTGTACCCGCATCTTCTCAGTACCTACATTCAAAATTGAAAGTAAATTATTTTTGAAATCGACGTTTCGAACACTTTACAGGTTTCGTGGTCTGCGGATGACTGTTTTCATAGTTTTATTTCATGTGTAATCCTCGCGGTAACCGAAGAAAATATTATATATATTATTTTTTATTTATTATAATAAGTTATACTTACAGTCGTACGTCGTGTAGTGACGGCAGTAAGAATACATTTGTCACCACCCCAACTCCTGCGGGTGTCGTAAGAGTCGACTAAGGGATTGAAGTGTCACTGACCATTCTACAAAATTGATGATGGGCAGCAGCGTCATCCTAGTGGACACATTACTGCAATCGCCAATCCGCTTGCCCAGCGTGGCGATTATGGGTATTTACCTCCTAATGCGTCTATACGCATAGTTAATAGGAGAGGCCTACGTCCAGCAGTGAACTAACATAGGCTGATGATGATACTTACAGTATAACAGTAAAAACCAGATCCTCGCGAACTACAAAGTGTATCATGGAAACTGCGGCTACAGCACACAAAATAAGCTGAACTGCATATAAATAAGTTCGGAAACGTAACTTATTGGTTTTTGGTTTGAAACTAGAATGATTTATATATTATAACTTATATTCTCTTTCTAGAAATGGCACGTACGCTTTACTGATACTTAAATACTGAAGGATTCGCTGAGTGGTACAGGACTCTATCAATACGGACACAAAAGGTATACCTACTAGTTTCAATTCGTAGATTGCAATACATTCCTAGTTATTTATTTGTATTTTCTTTATTCTTGTGTATAATAACAATTTGAATATTAGACAATATGCATAAATTTATGGCCACAGCTGGGTATACATTTTTCACTTTTGTATATATCTGCTAGCCAAAACTGTCACTCCTCTTAGCAACCTCGTATCGTCAGTATTGAATCGGAACTGAGATACGAGCTTTATTTCGTGTACGTATTTGTTATTTTTGTTAGTTTTGTTTGTCAACTGAGAAATATTTGTACCTATGGTATTAATATGTATCCGTGGAATAAAGTGAGCTTGTAGTGTTTATATTATTTTTGAGAAGTTTAGTAAAAACGCTTATATTTATATACGATATAAAGCGAGCACCTCTATTCACCTATTTGCAATTTTTTAAATCCAGCCGCCCTATAGGTACAATTACGACTTGGTTGCTAGGCAACAAAAAAAACAGAGATGTCATTTATACGTACAATTATAACGTATTACTATATTTTTTCTTCTTGTTGATTATACTTTAAATATAATAAAATAAATCTTACAATAATGTGGTGAGTGTAAACATCGGTTCCGATCCCTCAGTTAAATTTATTCGTATGACATTTAGAGTTTTAATACTAGTCGTTTATAGTGTACCATTTAGATTTTTATCCACTGATTCAATTCTTTATCTGAGACAATTTCTCTCATTTTTTGAGATGTTACTTTTGGTAGATAAACGTTTGACATATTACTGGTTGTTTCAGAGTCTATATTAAGCAGGACGTAAAGAGTGGTACCGCTGGATGCAGGTCGCATCTAACCGGTACATGTGGAGGTCCAGAGGGGAGGCCTATGTTCAGCAGTGGACGTCTTATGGCTGAGATGATGATGATGATGAAAGAGTGGTAAAGTGGTGGTAAGTAATCTTTACATTTTTTATATATAAGTAAGTAGTATTTACTGATACATAGTTTATGTACACAAATACCGTGTGGTGACGGCAGTAA
>JALPQI010025046.1:0-22191 GCA_025490895.1 Thaumatotibia leucotreta
AATGCCACGATCGACGTGTACCTCTTTGTTGCACTTGCAAATTCATACGTAAGCGTGACAGGTTACGAAATAGGCGAGCTCACTAGATCAGGCAACCTAACTTAGGTAGGGGTACGCGTACCTATGCCTAGTAAAGAAGTGCTAGGTCACAGTCCCTTAAGCGCTCAAGCCAAGGTTGTGTCACTTAATGTACTATGTACGTAATCCCTACTGCTACTACTGTCAAATAAACCTCGGCCGCATGCCGAGGGTCATGATGCCGAGTCGGACAAATGATAGCGCGATCTATCTCGACCACGGGACCATCTAGCGTCGGCCGGCGGAACTTCTTCAGTAGTTCAGTTGCAATGACACAGTATTTGCGCTTGCCCTGCGCGTACCTGCGTGCATTCATGGCTTGCCATGTCGTTAGTTGGGTGGCGTTACAATTTTAATATTAGACGTAGGTATGTGAATAATAAATCATTAATATTTTACAGACAAACGGGTCTTAATCGCGTAAACTTACGTTTAATTATATCCTGACGTTTCGGGCATGACGTTACACCCGTGGTCGCAGGCAGTTTACGCGATGAAGACCCGTTTGTCTGTAAAATATGAGTGATAATCGTGAAAGTTTAAATCAATATAATAAATCATTAAATCGTTATTTTCGTTTCAATTGTCTTGAAATGTTAAACGAGTTGACGCGTGAAACATTAAAGACAAGAAATAAAATCAGAGATACCCAGGTTATTTCTAAACCCATTGTTATTTGCGTTTCCTTTGCCATTGGACCTTAAAAGAGTTAAATCAATCCCACCATTAAGTATTTCAGATCATGTCATCGATTATTATATTAAATCTAGTCTCAGGCGCAAACCAAATCGTGTATTAAGATGATTACCGCACCAATAACCTCATTACATAGTATAATAGCGCACTGTAACGCAATTTACTCCGATAATCGAGTTGCGACATTGCATAAACTTCGTTAGCCTCCACTGAAAGCAGTTAACACGCATAAGTTCACTATTTGATCGTGCATTTTGCAACAAAATAAGTAATAAATACCTACCTTCAACTAATTGGAACCCTGTTAGTGTAGAAACCAAATCCTCGAACGAAACCGAATCCGAACCGAACCGAATCCTGGCTCGTACCAATGAGTTTTTCCGAAACTTATGTACGAAATATCAGATGATATTTACCTACCATTAGCTTTCGGTGAAGGAAAACATCTGAAACCTGCATACATCCGCGAAGAAATTCAAAGGTGTATGTGAAGTTCCCAACCCGCTTAGGGCTAGCGTGGGGACTATAGCCCAATATAGGCCTTTGCCCAGCAGTGGGACGTTATGTAGGCTAAAAATAAATATTATAGTGTAGAGACATTAAAAAAATATAGTAAAACATGTCTAGTAATATATTATTATGCATCCTGATAGGTGAGCTAGCATAGCCACAAAGTGACGTGGCAGGCCCAGGCGGAGATGGCGGTATGATATGGACTCGTTCCTCCACAACTGGCCGCAGGAAGCACAAAATCGGGAGTCACGGAGATCCAGGGGAGAGGCCTTTGCCCAGCAGTGGGACACCAATACAGGCTAGGAAAAAAAATCTTCAGTACACGCTTGCGTAGGTAAACTTATAAATCTCGGAGATATTGAGTAACATACGTACATTAAAAAAATCTATATAATTGTAAACAGATCTCCTTTTATGAAGTCTGTTATAAATTATCTGTACTTGTGTAATTAATATTGAAGGTATTGTTTTACCTTGTGGCAATGACAAAAAAATATTAAAACCGTAAAGATTTTTCATAATTCCAACTTTATTGTAGTCTACACAAAGATTCAAAAATTTCAATGTACGCTTAAGTACTTTCAAGTCTTTCTTCTCAACAATGTAGCAATAATAAATTAACATTTGAAGAATAAAGCCTCAGAAAGACTCACACAGAACCAGACCATTAAAATTCTGTTTTCGTTTAATTTTAACTTGTTCAAACAGAATTGAAATGAAACGGAGGAATTCATTAATACTTATAATATTATATAAGACGAATTTTTTAAGTATCAAAGAGGAACAAAAATGTTAATTGCTTAAGTATTCTAAATTGCTTGAAAGTTTTGATAATCACTAGCTAAAATAGGGTAGGTAAATAAGCTTCATCATCATTATTATCTCAGCCATAAGACGTCCTCTGCTGAACATAGGCATCCCCTCTGGACCTCTACATGTACCGGTTGTCTAACCGGCGACCTGCATCCAGCGTGTCCAGGCGACCTTCATAAGTGGCGTCCATCTTGTGGGTGGACACTGGACGTCCTACACTGCGTTTGCCTAGCCGTGGTCTTCACTTGAGCACTTTTCGACTCTATCGACCATCTGCTCTGCTTGCAATGTGGCCATTGCCACTTCAGCTTGTTAAGTCGGAGGGCTATGTCTAACTTTAGTTCGCCTACAGATCTCCTCATTTCTGATTCGATTACGCAGAGAAACTCCGAGCATAGCCCTCTCCATAGCTTGTTGAGCGACTCTGAGTTTAGAGTTGAGGCCGATGGTGAAGGACCACGTTTTGGACGTTTAAATAAGCTTATGCGTAAAAGACCTACAATACCTACATACATTATTTCGTCGTACTCGTACGGTAAGGTTGTCATTACACACAGGCTATGCGCGTGGTCATGGCAATAAGAATACATTTGTCACCACTTCAACTACTTCCGTGGGTGTCGTTTGATACCAAAGAATTGAAGTGTCACTGATACTGACACAAGATTGATGACGAGAAGCAGCATCTTCATAGTGGACACACTACTGCGATCAGCCGATCATGAAGCCGCTTGCTTGAAGCGGCGGACGCATTAGGGGGTAATCCCCCTAATGCGTCTATATGCATAGGTAACTGTTAAGGCAATTTTATATTTCTCGTTCAAAAACAGGAGTATGCGCATGTTACATTCATTAAAATAAAGAGTAAAATTAAATCAAAACCAAATAAATGCAAGTCAAGAAGTAAGAAGTACCTAAAGCATTCTGAAGATACTTATTTAACCGATATTCACATTGCGATAAAATAACTTTTGATTTAAAGTTAAACTTTCTATCTCTTGAAAGTGGAAAATACGCTTTGATAATTCTCCGTAGAAACTTCGCGATAAATCGGGAAACGCTCAGTTCTGTTCCAATAAAAGAAGTTGGGTGGTGGAAAGCGATTTGTAGTAATTATTCAACAATTGGAAGAGATACGGCAAAAGGCTAAGATGTTGGATGAAAATGAAATGAGTCGAGTACTACACTATTAGTAATGAAACATTAGTATCTACGTTTTTTTCTACATATTGGGTACCTACTATCTCCTATACTTATATCCAAATATAGACTTTTTTCATCACACTTGCTGTCTATGCGCGCCATTGCTTGCATGAATAGCGGGAGTAGGTAATAGAAAAGTGTAACTCCCTAGGAAGTAATAGAAATGTCAGTACGTCATTTAATAATATTTTGTCTTAAAACTTATTTTTTTGTCGGCAAGTGTGATGAAAAACATTGTATGCATCACAGTTGTTAAGCGGAATACTAACTCGAGTCATTAAAACTTCTAACACTCTCGTTAGTAATTCCGTACTTACCTCCCTTGATGCACAATGTACTATTTTTGCTTTTGCGGAATTATAGGCAATATTAGTCGTTGTATCTTTAAAGTTACAAAGAAAATTTTATGGCGAATTATCACTTCCCAACCAACTTATCGCAAAAACTCAATTTTGTTGAAGAATTAACCAAATGTAGCTGACATATTATTATGTCGTATATTATTATATTCCATAATCGGCAACATAGTCCGCCAACTAAAATTCTTTCGAACGAAAGTTGGCAAATAATCTTTTTATTATGGTCGGAATGTTTCCAACCAGCCCTCGTAATAATTAAAAGCACTGACTCAACATGAACTTTCCGCTTTGTATTTCCGATATCCCAAAATAGGCATTTATACTCCAAAATTACCATTCGCTATTTCAATTGAAGTTTGTTTCAGCTTCCGGGATCATTCAGGTTGATACTTTTATGTACATTTGTGGCAGATCAATCAAACGGGCTTATTTTAGGTACTTGGCCCACCCAAAGCGAATAGTCGATGAGTGTCTATGATATAAAGGGACAAAAGATAGTCGCACTTGTATGCTCAAAACAAAGATAGTCGCTCAGTGATGAACTATAAAATATCATCGTGTATCGATTTACATGAAACCGACTTTATTTTTCACACTCACGCTTGGTGAGACAACTGCTTTAGATTTGTTAGATTGAAAAGAAATTGAACTGCAATGAAAGTAAAAAAAAAATTTATAAATTCATTTAATCAATATTGCACAAAACAAAAAGAACAGTAATAATGTGATCTTGCAATGGCCGCCAGTTGAATGTGTACCTGTACATCTCTTAGCGTCAGAGAATCAGAACAAGGTATTATTAAGTATTAGTCTATATAATCAGACCCAATATTATTCATTATAGATTCCTAGATCTAAAATAACAATAAACTCATTTGATTTGATTTGATTTGATTTGATCTATATATACTTATATACCTACTTTTAATTTGACTGAGGACGCTTTTCAATTTATTCAACATGGCGAAATAAACAGCACTCATCATGTATTCATGGAGGCTTACTAGAATGGAAACAATACTGGTTAATACGAGTAGATGCTTGAGTCTGGTAGATGTGGAGCTTAAGGCGGGTTGTGGTCTGTTGAAATAGTACATTACAACACAAGTGCGAAAAACAGGAAATCCGAAACGAGTGGCGATGTTTTAAAACACGGCCGAAGGGAGTGTTTTAAATCGTCACGAGTTACGAATTTCCTTTTTGCACGTGTCTCGTACGTCGTTTTTTAGTACAGATGGCCCCCCGAAGATTTGGACTTGACGTAAAATGAGCCACTTCTCGCACTAGCGCCTAAAAAATACACCAACTGTACTAAAAAAAGTAATTTATTGAGTTCGGTATTACTATTACAACTTGAAAATATGCGCATCTATCTATTTTCTAGTAGCCAATCGCTGAATGATTATGTATAAAATCTTTTACACATATCGTGCGGAAAAGTTTGATATTTAATTGTTAAGAAAAAACCGTTTTTCTAATGGTACTGGTTTTTGATCCAGGTTACAATACCGACTGTGGCGTAAATAGCTACTTGTAATCCGTTTCAAACTTAATTGTAATGTATCCCTTATAAAAAATTATACGATTTATTAATTTGTTTGTCGCTGGTCGGTCCATGGACATGGACCATGGACTCCATAGAAAATCAATATAAAGCGAACAATAACTCTTAGTTTCCTTTGCAGTCGGTTTTTTTTCACTTGGTGATTATTCCAGGTGCATTAAAGGAAACTAATTCACGTACTATTTCGGACTTTGTCACGGTGATAATAAATACAAGAAATATGTAAGTTGCCAGGTATACCTATCACTAAGCTAAGTATGAAATGGTAGGTACATTAACCAATTTCCTTGATTGTACACGTACGAGGTCTGCAGCTAAGTATTTCGTCGTTAACGAATCCATTTAATCTCAAATCTAACTATCACGCATTACGTCTGAGTAGGATGAAAAGCGCGGATTACGCCACAGTTCACGAACAGCATCATTAGATCGTACGAAGTTGCGTACTGTGTGCTTACCATGAGCTGCTACCGTATTATAAACGCGGACATACTTTCTATCCATCCCGCTCGTACTCTAGTATAGGTACCTACGAACGAGCCGAATAGAAAGTAATCATCATCTCTTCGTGACCGATTCCGGCCACGGCGACCGGTTGAACTGACTACTGAGAGCATCGCTCGTGTGCTCTCATGTGGCTGACGTAGCCTATTTTTGCAACAAATGTGCGACTACATTTGCTGCAATTCGGCACCCCACCTACGTAGTTGTTGTTAATAACCACAGGTGGTCGGGTTTTCAGCTCGTTCCGCATAGCGTCGATTTCCCCTTGTCTCTTCTTCTCGTAGGCTTGCACTGCAGTATGAACAGAATGCCTTCATCTTGGACGATCCGCAGCAGCCATCTCCCAGTGCGGGAGATCGACGCCACAGCACCGCATGTGGCGCTTCAGAAAGTAATCCTGCGTTAATAACGTGGTGATAGCTCATGGTAAAGCTTGGCTCACTATTACGTATTCATAAACGTTTAGCTATTCAGTCATGTCTAGTACATGTACATAAAAGATAAATACATTTCAGAACGTTATAGCCGAGGATCACACAAAACCAAAGGTGGCTCGGTTGCCATGCGAACAACAACGCGGTATATTTAGTAAAAACACACAATTACTAGATAAAGTATGGAAATAACAATACAAGGTGATTTTAGAATGTCTAGTCATTTAGGTACGCGAAATGAATAAAAATACTTGAATAAATACAGAAGTGAAGTAAAAATCATTGGTATCAGTTCTTAACAGCAATAAAACATAAAATACCTAGTACATTTACGAAACACAATTCGTAAATTTTGACTAGAATTGTGTCACTAGTCGACACAGGCGGCATTAGTATGTCAGAGAGATGCTTGATATTTGCAAGTTTTACAATTCGTGGGAAGCCTATAGTTACTTACTATTTAAATATTAAAATATTTGTTTCCTTTTTCGCCACTCTGTAGTTATTAAAACTCTGTTCGTCTAACTATACCGAATCAAGTAAGTACTTACTTACAATGGCAAAATGACTTGATTGAAAATACGATTAGGTACCTAAGTTTATAGTTAATTCAATTATAAAACAATACCCACTGCAAACCATTATTCTAGTTAAAGAAATCGTGAAATCTGATCCTTCATCAAAGATTCAGATTACTAGAAAGTGAAAACTTTTAAAATCAATCACTATCAAACAAATGCTAGCATTGAAGTACATTTCAGGCACCAAAATTCGCTAAAGCTAGAAAATATTTTTCAGTACAGATGCTGCTTTTTTACGCGCTAGTGCGAGAAGTGGTCATTTTATGTCAGGTCGAAATCTTCTGAGTGCCATATATACCGAAAATCGTATTATACACGTGCGAAAAGGAAATTCGTAAATCATGTCCATTTGAAGCACTCCTTTCGGTCGTGCTTTAATTTCGAACTTCATTTTTTTCGCACTCGTATCGTTTCGAACTTCATTCTTTTCGCACTCGTATCATGATGTACTATTTATTTTTAAACATGAATTATTATTTTACGACGACATTGTCACCTCCGAGTCACCTTTGTTGTTTATTTATGACTTGATGAATCGGCTCGCAAAGTACAATTTCAAGGTATTCGGGACGGGAAGGAACAATTTCCCATTTAGATATTAACTAGATGATAAGCCATCAATCTTTTCTGTCGCGATGTTGAAAGTAATCGATTAAGTCGACAATGCTTCCCCTTGGCTGATTCTGTGATATGTGGAATTGAAAATTGGATTTTGATGACCTGGCGAGATTACTTTTATTTAATATTTGCCGCTGATTTTTTTATGTGACGAAGGTAGACAACTGAGCTCTCAGCCCACCTCATGGAAAGCGACAAACTGAGGCCCATGGATATAGTGAACAAAAAATCGCCTATACGCTGCCTACCCTGAGGATGAAGATGGATTGCCTCTATCTATGCCATAACGATTCTTGGTTTAAGACAGCTAGTAAGCGCGCCAAGCGTCATCAGCGCGGCACCGGTTCGCCACAGGCCCACTACATCTGTCAGAGTTGTGGTCGTGTTTTTCGCTCCCGTGTTGGCTGACACAGCCATGAGAAACGCTGTCTCCCCTCCTAACACTGCTTGTATGATCTGATATAATTGACTTTCAAGGCTAAACGATGCCAGTAATTACACCGGCTATCTTACCCCCAAACCGGAACACAACAGTACTCACTATTGAGCGGCAGATTAACGGATAAGACGGTGGTAGCTATCCAGGCGGACCCTGCACGAAATCCTAGGTACCACCAGCAAGATTTTGTTTGCGATAAGTGCAATTATGGTTGCAATTATTATTTTGTAAACCATCCTGCCTTTTCCCAAGACACTTTGGTTTTCCATTAGATTCAACGGTTTGAGTCTGAAAAGAAAACGTAGGTACGCGTTTAAACTATTATTTTTGATGGTTTTTTAGTTTTAACAATTCACTGATATATTTATCATCGCCACTAGTCCACACATAAAGTGTGTTTTGTAAGACTTATAATATTCAAGTTTCCTTCACTTCAAGACATTAGTATTATTTAGAATCAATGCTGTTCGAAAACTGGATCTTTTCAAACAGACGCAACACGCTCTATCACGTGCTATCACTTCGTGTACAGATTCTTTATTATTTTAAAAATTACACATAAATATTATAAATACCGTTCTTTAGTGAATGTAGACACGAGAGCAATTTCCAGGGTGCTTAGCCAAGTTGCCAATCGCTAACGCTTAGTAACGTATCGTAGTTTTCCCTCTCCGTCATTCTTTCATATTAGTGCGACAAAGTCAGTTAGCTGCCTTTCCTTTACAATCGACGATTAGATAAGCGTTAGCGATTGGCAACTTGTCTAAGCACCCAGGTTAGTAATATTGAATTATGTACTAATTCAATAACCTTCACAAATTTGCCTAGAAAATCATTTTCTGGTATAGCCTGTAGGCGTAACATGAGCTGCCGCTGCGTTACTAACGCAGACTTACTTTATATCCGGCTCACTCGCAGCAATAGGCGAGTACGAGCGGTACATAGGTTGCCTTTTATATTTCGGGATTTGAACGAACTAGGGTTGCCATCTGTCAAATGAGTTTTAAAAAGTATAGTTCAAACGTTTTGGCGGCAAAATAAAGAAAAAACAGTTTTGTGACTGATCGTATTTTGTTTTTAACTGGTGATTGAAAAAATATCGCATCGGGCTATCACGGAATTAACTCGAGAACATTTTCGGGCGATTATTTTTACGATTTTCGACGCGGCCTCAGTCAGCAACAGTTCATAGAAGAATTTTTTTCAACTTTTGGAGATGAAGCACCATTATGGACGAGTGTTTATCGTTGATCTGCAGACTTTGTTCGTGGCTGAAGTTAGCTTGATGACGAGTTCCGCCAAGGTCGTCCAAAATCAGTGGTTGTCCCGAAAAACATTGACGCTGTGCGTGAACTAATATTGCAAGACCATCACGTGACATATCGAGAGATTGAGACGTTCTTGGACATTACTGGGACTAGCATACAAATAAAATTGCATGACCATTTAGCTGTTAAAAATTTTTTTTCGCGATGGGTACCACATAATTTGACCGGTGATCAAAAACAGACTCGCGTGGATTGGTGCAAAGAGAAGCTTAAAAAATACAACGGCGGAACTTCAAAATATGTCTACGATATTGTCACAGGTGACGAATCCTGGATCTATTCATATGAACCCGAAAATAAGTATTAATCGACAGTGTGGGTCTTTCAAAGCGAACAAAATCCAACAAAAGGTGTTCGTGCACGAAGTACTGCAAAACAATTGGTTGCCTGTTTCTTTGGAAACACCGGGTATATTGAGACCGTTGCTTTGGAAAAACGTAAAACAGTTACTTCTGAATGGGACATAACCATTTGTTTGCCAGAGGTGATTGAAAAATTTAGGGAAGCCAATCGCCGAAAACGAATTATACTGCACCGCGATAATGCGAGTCCACACCAGTCGGCACAAACATCAGCCTTTTTGAAAGCCCAAAATATTGATTTAATGGGTCATTCATCATATAGTCCTGATTTGCCTTCCAATGATTTCTTTTTGTTCCCAAACATCAAAAATAAACTGCGTGGTCAACGATTTTTGACACCCGAAGCAGCGGTCGACGCGTTCAAAACGCACGTTTTGGAGGTGTCCCAGTCGGAGTGGTTGGACTGTATTCAAAATTGGTTCTACCGTATGAAAAAATACATAGACCTCACAGGAGAATATTTTGAAAAACAATAAAGTTAACTTTATTCGTATAAACTTGTTAATAATTTCAAATCCCGAAATATAAAAGGCAACCCTCGTATAGATAGAAAGTAAGTCCGCGTTAATAAAACGGCGGCAGCTCATGGTTATCACACTGTAGGCTATTCGTTCACGTCCTTCCTGTAATCGATAGCGATAATTACTATGGTTGATTAATTTTGGCACAGTCCTAAAGGCCCGGCTACGACATTGGTCTAAGGTGACCGGCTTAACGGAAAACCATACGTGCTCCCTCTCGTACCCATATCGGCATCCCGCACCAACTTATGGATTTGCTCGCCGCTGGTCGCCTTAGACCAATGTCGTGGCCGGGCCTTAACACTCAGAGCGATCAACGGGTGTCCTTACCGTAGGCACTGGCCTACTTCTGCGAAAATCAAAATTCGAAAATTTCGAGGATTTTTCTCTGTCACTCAAATGAAGGCGTCATTAGAGTGAGAGAGACTAATCCTCGAAATTTATGAATTTCGTTTTTTGCGGTAGGGCCGCTGGTCACTCCCGTGTAAATAAAAGAGACAAGCCTAATATACTCGCCCAGCTATCAGCTATCACCGCCGGGCGAGTATCACCGAGCCTCTTGCCTACAAACCTGGAGGTTCCGGGTTCGAATCCCGGCGAGGGCATTATTTGTGTATTTATTTATCACAAATATGTCGTGTTCCTTGGTCATGGCTGTTCTATGTATTTAAGTATCTATTTCTATAATGTATCTATCGTCCTCTGGTACCCATATCACGAGCCTTAATCGCGCTTACCGTGGGGCCAGTGGGGTTAGGTTGATGTGTTAGATATCCCAAGATATTTATTTATTTATACTTATGAGTTTTATGGCACTGGATGATTCTTTCACGTTCTGCATCTCACACTCGTTATGTTCTCACACTCCCATAATTTTATCATAAATACTGCCTCATTTAAGGAATTCGCAATTTGAGGCAATTTGTTTACGTCACAATCCCCTACTGTATCGTTATTAATTGCTTCTCGACTGATTACGTCGGGCTAATCCTGACATTCCTGACACACGGTGATAAACAGGGACGCCGTTCCTATTTCTCCCGTCCTCATATTTCCAGGCTCCAGAGAGAATTCATAGAAAAATATGTATAATGTCCCACTATTGGGTACAGCCCTCCACTCATATGCGAGAGGGATACCTATAGTTTCCAGGCTGGCCTTAAGCCGGTTGGGAACTTCACATACACCTTTCAATTTCTTCGCGGATGTATCCAGGTTTCCTCACGATGTTTTCCTTCACCGAAAGCCACTATAAAAACTGTCACTGAGTAGTGAAGTTTAGCAACCTCTTATGTCAGTATTAAATCAGAACTGAGATAAGAGCTTTTTTTCAAGTAGGTATTTGTTACTTAGTGAGTTTTGCTTGTCAACTGACGGTATATTAGAAGCTACCTACTTACTTAGGCATTTTTACAGACATTTTACAATGAAACCAAACACAAACTCATGAAACCACGCTTGCAATTCATTTAAGTCTACGCTCCTTGCCATCGATACCTTTAATTACTTCGAGTTGATTAATTCGGGGCCAACCCTAACACGCCCACGGACACGTACAGCTATCTCTATAGCTTGACGAGTAACCAGAGTATCAACACGGTTTACGAAATTGAAATGTAGGGAAATGCCTGATCTTGTAGAAGTGGAAAGTAGTTTTTTTATGGAATAGGAGACAATTGATTGTAAACGATCACTGTCGCCCATGGACACTCGTAACACTCGTGGTATTGCGAGTGTGTTGTCAACCTTTAAGATGGGAATACGCTCTTTTATTCAGTTTATTTTTGAGTGGCGATTAGCTAATCATTGGACGCCCGCAATTTAGAATTGTTCTGTTTTTGATATCGGCTAGCAATAGTGTACCTACATACAAAATGGCTGCGACATTTACAGCCCAGCTGTCATTCTATAATTTATATACTTGAATTTTCTCAAGAGTTTTTTTCTTACTGTCATTACTTGATCAATAACAAACCTATTTGCAGAGAAGTAAAGGTCGCTCGGTAATTCATATAATATACAACTTACTACCGTTGAAATGGTAATTTGTATTTTTGTTAATCGCCTTTTTGATGTACTCAGTCGTACCTGAAACAAAAATAATCTATTAAAATTTAAAATAATGATGTTACTTTTAATTTAGGTAAGGTAAACTCTTATTTCTATATTATTACGTGGTTTGTAAAAAATCTTCTATTAGTACGAATTTAATAAAAAATCATTTTCTCCGAAAAGTATGCTGAAATTAACGTTGATTGGAGTACCTAGGTAATTAGTTAATTGTGTTGATTCACTTTATTGATGAAAGTCTTTTTAGGTTAGTTTTCCACGAAAAATGTTTACATTGGTAAAATGATACTTTACCAAACGATATTACGAAGCTATTTATAAATTAGGTAATCACGGTTATTTTTAATGAAACCTAAGCGGAATAAAACTATACAATATTTTTCATATATAATTGTATGTTCGCATCACGAAACTTAGGTAGGTACATAGATTATTATGTACCTACGTAAATTATGATTCTGGCGTATATTTGAACTTTGTTATTGTATGCTTGTCGAAGTGGAATCCAGTAACTTAATTTGGAACTACTTTTCTTCAACCGATTGAGCTGAAATGGTGTAAGTACAACCTATAGGCACACACGCTTAGTTTACATGACAATGCATGGTTGGGTATGTCATGTCATTCTAAATCCAATATGGTTGATAAATTCTAAATTGTGCGCACAATATGGCTACCAAATCAAAAGCCTTGTAAAGTAGAAACACGAAATAAAATTGTATTTAAAAAAATTAAACTGTCTTTTATTAAAGTGTCCTAAAATATAAAAATCAACTTTTAATAAAATCAAACTAATCAATTTAGGACTATGCTATTACATCATTAAAAAAATATAAAAGCTTATCGAGATTTGTGCTGTATCTTAACTGGTTATTGTCATAATTATATCTTTGGTATTCATAGTGTCAAAGTGTTTTCGAAATATGGTTGCTCGGTAGCGACAACAAATCCTTAATTTGAGCTTATTGTGTGATACGTCACATTTACATTGAAATATGAGTGATAATCGTGACAGTTTAAATCAATATACGTCATATTTATTTTTAGAAGGTATAGAATCTTGCAATGAGAATAATAGATGTATTTGAAACTATGTACTGATGTAATACCCTATTGATGGCATGTATTTAGATATATGTATTTGCAACACAATCTATGACGTCATTGTGTGGGACCGAGGCTCGAGAGACAATGACAAGTGCTGTGCTGATCAGCAGAGTAATTAATTAAACATGAATCATGAAGTGCCAAGTACAAACGCGTTGATCTACATCGAAGCGACTTCATGATAATAGAGTAACATTCCACTTTTTTTTTATGTGACGAAAGTAGACAATTGAGCTCTCAGCCCACCTGATGAAAAGCGGGAACATGGACATAGTGACCAAAAAATCGCCTATGCGGCGCATAGTATGCGCTTCCTACTCTGAGGAGTCTGAGGACTTAGATGGATTGGCTCTATGCCAGTAATTACATCGGCTATCTTACCTCCAAGCTGGAACACTAACTATTTAGCGGTCGGTCCCTGCACGAGGTCCTACCACCAGCAAACAAAGCATTAGAGCTATGCTATAATATCATTATCTATAAAGCGGCAGCATCTACAGCTTTATTGCATTTTACGATGCGATCAATAGCAAATCAAACCCCACATAGCATTCTAAGGAAAGGTATAACGTGTCCGGTTAACCGTAAAGTTTGAAAAGTCTCCAACTCAAAACAAAAAACTTATTTAACTCTTGTCGCATGGCACGTTATCACATGGGATGTATATATAGAACTACCTATTAAAAGAGTCTAAAAAGACGAAAAAAAAATTTTTTTTTTAATAAATTTTTGTCACGTAATTGTTTTGGCCGAAATAACGGAAAATTTTAGGATTTAGAAATTTTAATATATTCGAAAATAACGCAGAGAGAAGCGTGGGATGACATCAAAAATCTAATTTTCTTATCATAATTATATTATGTCACGTAATTCTTTTGGCCGAAATAACGGAAAATTTAAAAATTTAGAAATTTTAAGATAATTGAAAATAACGCAGAGAGCTTGGGATGACTTCAACAATTTAATTTGCTTATCATCGTTTAATTACATCAAACCTACCAATTTTGAAGGCGTTACTAAACTTAATTTGATTTAGCAATCATACTGATTTAGTTATGTCCCTTTAGATATATCGTCACTTTTTTATGGTATCGGTTAAATACACGAAAATTTAGTTTCATTTAACAAACCTTTTTTTTCAGTGTGTTAGATATTTTTGCTTAGTAAGATTATTGCGAGTGAGTGTTATAAATACTCATTCACAACAAAGTTTCGTCCAAAGTGTACGTACGAGTATACCAGAAGTATCCGTAGCAAACTTTGACCAAACTTTGTATATTGAGTTATGTTTGTTAGCAGGCCAATGAATAAGTACTGCAATAGCTTCGTACCGTCAGGCGGTTAGTAGAACAAATTACCAACAACACGACCGTATCAGTCTCTCTGAGTTCATTGCCAGACATAAGCTTCTCATATTAGCTATGGGTATAACTAGACGCATTAAGCCGGTAAAAGCTTATAATCCCCACGCTGGGCAAGCGGACTGGCGATCGCAGTAGTGTGACGCTGCTGCCTATCATCAATCTTTAACAAATGAATGGTTGGTCAGTTTCTTCTCTCCTTCTCTCTTCACTTCTCTTAGTCGACTCTTACGACACCCACGGGAGGACTTGGAGTGGTGGAACCTGTATTCTTACTGCCGTCACCACACGGTGGGGTATTTATGTCTTCTACTTCTACGCTTTTCAAATTATTTCTTATACTTAAGATTTAATAAGGAAATATAACACTAAGCTTCACTTTCACAATCTCAGGGTGCTTAGCCAAGTTGCCAATCGCTAGCGCTTGAACGTCAATCGTAAGCGAAAGGCAGCTAACTGTCTTTGTCGCACTAATACGCAAGAGTGACAGAGAGGGAAAACTACGATACGCTACCAAGCGCTAGCGATTGGCAACTTGGCTAAGCATGCTGGTTAGACTGCTAACGTGATGTTGAACGAATAGTAGGTACGTAGTAACAAAATTTATGGACTTAACTACTCAACCATCTCTTTATTTTAGCTATGAGTATTTTCTTAACCCGATATTGTGCACTTTTTTTCATAACGGTATTAGCATAATAAATAATAAGTTTAGTAAAATATTTCTATGTAAAATAATCCTAAGATAGTACTCGTAGGTGCTTTTATAACTTAGACACATCATATTATATTCCCTAAAATCCTATTCGGTAGACAAACATTTTGGGAGAAATATAGGTACCTGAATAAGTACTCGATATTATTGGAACACTGGAGACTGGAAATGATGTACAGCAAATAAGTATAATTTTACAGCCTGAGGGCTCAGACTTATTTGAGATATTTTAGGTTTGTTTTTCTATAGAGTACACAATATCAATCATCAATATATTATTCTATTTAATAATAAGATCAAAGCTTTGTTTTATGCGCTGCAGAAAAAGCTTCTACTTAACCCAAATTTAACAGCCAACCAATTAACAATCATAAATGTCTTTCCAGACCAGATTTCCTGGTCACCCAAATGTTTCCTTGAATGATATACACGAAGCTCGTGAACATTCCAGAAGATTTTAACTATACATTCTAGACATCAAAATAAACAAAACATATTATGAGATCTAATGTCAAATACGACTATATCACTGGCATCTGTTCACACGACTACTTAGACTGAATATATTAAGGGATACACTATTTGTTATTTAAGATCTTTTGTTACCATAAGTATGTTCATTGTGAATAAACGATTTCATTCATTCGTTCATTCATACCACCAAAATATTTTTTTTTCTTTTTAGACTTTTTGAATACTTTTTATAATAAAAACAATTTGTGAAAATCATTTATTTAGGGACAGGTTATTTCGTCAAGTCTATTCTTATTTTTTGATTGCCAGGCAAAAGGTGTCGTAATATTAAAACACATTGTGGTAGCATTGTAATCAAAAATAAGTTTTATGACGAGTTACTACGAAAAACTTATTTCGAAAAAAGGTTGATTATCTCTGAAACCAATCCGAATCCAGGAAATTTTATATAACATTAAAGACTCTAAATATGGTCAGGAATTCAGCATTCAAATCTTTTGGGATGCTCGCGAGCACCCTGTGTATATACCTTGAATCACAGAATATCACACGAAGGACTGTCTACCTCCCACACTCATTAGAGGTAGATGTAGTAGGGTCCTACCTATCGATACAGATTTGGAAAATGTAATTATAAAAAATGTTAACCTTATTTATAAGCGCGATAAAGACAGTCGCGTTTCGTTTGCGACTAACGTCTGGGTTATGGGGTATAATTTCTCTTTTTAAGGCACTTGTTATGAAAAAAGTCGTTCGATACATGTGTAAAAACTTAATATTTTTAGCTCGGGTGATTGTCACCCTCGTTTCACTCGGGCTCCAACTTTCACCCTCGTCGAAAAAATATTTTTTGCACTCGTATTGAAATGTACTATTTTATCCTGTCATTTCTTTGACACTGAAAAACATGACATGTAGGAATATTAGAACTGAAATTCCATTGAAAAAAAAAGGCTATGGTAATTATATTTAGATCTTGACATTTGAGAATGACCGATTTAATCAAATAGTGGAACCATTTAACAATGCCACTTGTTTTCGAACGAATGATTCTGAGTTTTGATAAATTGTTACACAAATACATTAAGCCTTAATAAATGAACTAATCGCATGTCTGCCTTTTAGGTTTTCTTATTTTCTTTGTTGGTACAAGGCAAATTCTGTTGCACCGGTTTACATTTTAAAGTTTTTCCTTGTTTTTTTTTTTTTTTTTAATAGCTTATAATCTTTATTTACCGACTCGAACACGCATAAAAATAGTAAACTAAACAATGTAAGTAACAAAAATAAAAATAAAAACAAAAACTATACTATGCTAAACTAAACCTACCTTAAGAACTACGGGGACCTAAACTATATATACAAATGTCTCCCACATCACTGCCACTAGGCAAAGTGCCCATAAGGCTGGCTGCGTTGCCTCGCTGAATGGCAATGCCAATTCGTTGGGCGAGGAACGAGCCAGCCCTAGGGTCACCGGAGGACCGGATGAGCAAATAACTTAATTTTTTAAAAATATATCTGAAACCATGCAAGCCGAATCCAAGATCCTTGTTGGTCTTAATAATTACTCGAGTTCCGCTAAAACGTTAATATTGGCGTAGCTCCGTTAATATTTGCATTTACTACATATTAGCATATATTTTGAAAAAAAAAAAAATATTGTTGGATTTCGTTTCACAAGAATACTTATTAAAGCATTCATGATATACATAAGTATACAGTGCTCGTGAGCATTGCGGGAGATTTTCAACATGTATTTAACACCTAAAATATACCTACTGTGACTAAAATGTTGTTAAAACATGTAGCTTTTATTTTATACTTTTAATAGGTATCAATTCATAGTAAAACAACATATTTTTTTATGTTTTTGTGGCAGGTTGTTTTAATTAAATATTTTTTTTTTTCAGACAAAAGGTATCGTAAGATCATTGTAGTAGCATTGTAATAAAAAAAAATATATCTGAAACCATGCAAGCCGAATCCAAGATCCTGTAACTAAATATCGTCAGGAATAAATATTTGAATTTCTAGAAACGTTCGCGAGCACCGTGTATTTTATTTGGGTTTTGTAGAAAGATTCGAGTATTTTTTCCATAGTTAGGTATTAAATGACTGCTAAAGATATTCGAATACAATTTGGAATACGTACATATTCCCATCAGATTCCTACGTTCGTTGTATGGCATAGCAATATAAACAGAATATAAGCTAGATTATCATTATATTATGCATTAAAGATCGACGCTAAGTGAATAGATTAACATAGATATGAGAAATCAGAATCATTTTCCACCCCGTGAATCGATCATCCTTCGGTGAAAGATAAAATTCTCGTTAGACATTATTGGAATCGGATTTTCTTTTAAGCATTGCTTTGTGACCTAGTTACTTAATCCAGAGTTTAGTTACTTAAAGAAATACTCTTGTTTATGTGAGTACACGACACATGTGTTCATGTAGGTATGTTTTTTAATACCAATAAAGATACCCTGTGTCCTATCAAAGTGTGAAAGTGCTAGCACAAGAAAGAGAGGACTGGAAGTTACTCCGTCAACAAGAGAATATTTCTTAAGTTTATGATGATGATGGGTCCGTGGGGCTTTGGCGCTTTGAGTCTTTCTAAAGACATTTCATAGAGACTCAAAAACACCACAGGAGACCAAAGAGCTGGCAGTTACATCGCTCGACAGATCAGCCTAACTATCATCAAGCAAGGTAGTGCTGCCAGCATCTTTGGTGTGCTTTGGCAGGGACTATTCCGTTGAGGGAATTTTTAGTCAGGTCGAAAACTTTGGAGGGCCATATGGACTGAAAAACGTCGTACGATACACGTGCGAAAACGGAGTTCGAAACGAGTGGAGATAAATTAAAGCACGGCCAAAGGGAGTGAGTGGGAGGAGTGAGCGTGAGCTTGCCCTTATATATGCCTTCTCTTTCTGCACAAACACTAGGCGCTCAACTTTAAATTCTATAGAAGCATATTAAAGAACACATACACATTGCCAGTTCATGATTTCTATATTAATTGAAATAAAGCAAGACACAATATTTTTAATGGGGTTTTAGTCTTTTATATTTTTTTTATCAATTATGCTTGTTAAGGTTTCTATAGGTGCCTACGTAATTTCTAAGCCCCTAATTCATAAAAGTCTCTTAACTTAACAAGCCGCTAAATATTCTTTATCACGTTCGGTCTTATAGACATATTGATAAGACCGAAAGGGCACAAGGACAAGCGGCTTGCTAAGTTGGGAGACGTTTATGAATGAGGGCTTAAAAGTTTTATGGAGTTTTGCGCCCGCAGTCCCGATCACTGATAATAAATGACTCTTTAGTTAAATACTCTATCTAAAACTATCAACACTGCGATTCGGTGAACTTCCGAGCAAGCATCAATCAATGAGAAACAACTATCATTAGGAGTTCGTTTGTAGCCGTACCAGGATGCTTAGCCAAGTTGCCAATCGCTAACGCTTAGTAGCGTATCGTAGTTTTCCCTCTCCGTCACTTTCATATTAGTGCGACAAAGACAGTTAGCTGCCTTTCGTTTACGATTAAGCGTTAGCGATTGGCAACTTGTCTAAGCACTCAGGACTTTGCAAGTATCGGAAACGTTAAGTTTCACTCGATACGTAAAGCAGGCCATTGCGCTCTCTCCAATTATACCAGTATGCTTAGCACATGACTGGCGCGACAGTATCTCGCCGCGAGATAGTCTATCCGTCCCTATTTTGTTAATATAGCTAGTGAAGGACGGGAGATCTATCTTGCGGCGACATACTGTCGCACCAATCATGTGCTAAGCCTGCTGTACGAGCGCGATAGAAATACGTATCGAGTAAAACCTAACGCATCCTTTAATTTCCAACGCATGGTACAGCTACAGTAGCTGTATCATGACTTTGCAAGTATCGGAAATGTTAGGTTTCACTCGATACGTAAAGCATGCCATCGCGCTCGCTCCAATATGCTACTGCGAGCGCGATAGAATTACATCATCATCGTCATCAGCCTATGATAGTCCACTGCTGCTGGACGTAGGCCTCTCCTATTAACTATGCGTATAGACGCATTAGGAGATAAATGCCAATAATCGCCACGCTGGGCAAGCGGATTGGCGATCGCAGTAATGTGTCGACTATAATAACACTTCAATCCCTTAGTCGACTCTTACGACACCGGAAGGAGGAGTTGGGGAGGGATAGAATTACGTATCGAGTAAAACTTGACGTATCTTTTACATTCCAACTCATGGTACGGCTACTGGTAACTAGTCACAAACTCCTTTCATTGGTTTCGGTGTTATGCTGACAAGGGTACAATCTTCTAGTTCGTGCAATTAGGAAACAGTTTGTTAGATACATTGGAGATGTGGATATAGATACTTGACTATGTATACCTACTCCTGTGTAATCCCCTGTGTAATAACTAGTTGGGATCACATTTTACTACAATATACAAATATACAAAATATGAAAAGCGTGAAAAATACTTGGTTTCATATCGACCGGTGCAGAAGTGATCATAATTTCCAGTCTCATAATTGTGTGTCTCAGTCAGTTCATAATTGTGTTCACACATTCGCAAGGAGAAATGTATACCTACAAGTTAATAAACTCGTACTTCACTACTGGTAAAGAAAGTACTTTTATTCATAAAGGCCCCATGGGAAACTTTGTTCGGAAAAAAACATTTTAACACCTTTTCCACTGTTGGGATCACGAATCATTCTAAATCCACCAAATTAAAAAAATACCGTCTTCAACCAATTCCTCTAAGATTCCATCATCAGACCCGTTACCTATGTGTGGCTACGGGACCATCTCGGGATATCAGTCGAATTGAAAACTTCCTTTTTTGAAGTCGGTTAAAAACTTTCCAAGGATAGTCCAAAGCTCGCACGGCTATAATCAAAAACAAAATAAACATCTTGGATTATTTATAATTAATAAAGGCAAAAACTATCCAAAAAGTCAGAAAATAATAGACTTATACATAATAGACTCTTTAATTATAGACAACCACGACCAAGGAACAAATATTTGTGATAACTAAATATTTTTACAAATAAAGCCCTCGCCGAGAATCGAACCCGTTCACTACCAAATAGGCTAAGGAGCCTGATTTGTCCTCCTTAGCCTATTGATGAATCTCTTATGTTTCAGCTATTCTACAGATTTGTTTGTTTACTTAAAATTTAAATAAATAAAATAACTTGCTACAGTCGTTGCACATTCGATAAACCTCATGCGATCGAGTAATTTAATCGCTAAAGTTAATTATCGACTTTGATTGGCCAGGTCGATTTGACCGCAGCCCATGATTGGCCAAATTCTCAATTATCGGAAACCAGGTCAAGTACGTGTCAGGGGCGGACACTCACGAAAAAAACTTTAACCATTAGAGAAATTGGAACCAAATTTAGAATTCTTAACTTTCTAAAAGCTTCCAAATTGTACAACGCGAGAAATAACGAAGTGATGTCATTTGGGAATGAAACTTGAAAATATTACCAATAATTTCAAACATCTTAAAACAATCAGGAGCCCGATTTCTTTTGAATCGCTGAACAAGTTATTAAAATATTTCGTGAGATATCATCTGCGATCATATATAACATGGACGTCTAACGCCAGCTCAAAAATGCCCCCAAAACCAATTGTTCAATTGTGGCAAGATGGGAAGAACATAGAGCTTTTCGTGACACCGCGCATATTTCGGCGCAACATCTTTGACAAATGTTTATTAAATATTGCCAATCAAAACTTTGATGGACCAATCACAACTATTTTAAATGGCGGTTTAAGTTTTTATAGGTTGATATTCAAATTCATTGCCGTGATATATATCGAACAGTGAGTGACACTTGTCAACTAAAGTTCAGGACCGTTTTTGAAAGGCAATTTAGTATGGCGTCCGGCTTCCATGTTTTATTATTTCGAAGGATATCATATAATAATAATAAAACAGCAGTACGTGCGGCACTCGCAAGTCGCGATGCGTGAACACGGAAGTGCTTGATAATGGAGACCTAGGCTCTTCGAAACATGTCGCACGCAGTGACATGTAACACGTGAGTTTATCCGTTTAATTAGTTTAAAAGCTTTTTCCTAACTAGTGTGGAAAAGTAAACTTTGCGCACGTTTCGCGTGTAAATTTCTCTTTTTAAGGCACTTGTTATGATAAAAGTCGTTCGATACATGTGTAAAACCTTCTTTTGAACTCGGGTGATTGTCGCCCTGTTTTCACTCGGACTCCAACTTTGACCCTGGTCGAAAAATTTTTTTTTGCACTTGCATCGAAATGTACTAATTTAAAAGAATTTAAGGCTAAGATAAAGTATGCAAAAGCGATAGAAGTCCTTTCAGATGAATGTGCATTTAAATTGCAAAATCATATCGAAAAAGTATTGTATACATGAGCTTGCATTCTTTGAAGCAAATCG
>JALPQI010025047.1:0-17572 GCA_025490895.1 Thaumatotibia leucotreta
CGGCCATTGTCTGGTTTTCGTTTGTAAGTCTGATTAATTTTATCAACTCCATTACTATCGCAAGATAATTACCAAAACAATGACCTCTTACAAACCTAGACCTTACCAAATGTACCACCATCTGGCTTTATTCCTTAGAATTTTTTGATCGTTCCCATAGGAAAACTAGTGCATTTATTTTGTATGAGATTGTAATATATAGTTGTTGAGTATTATTTTTACCGATATATCAAAATTTATTATTAATTTTACTTGAACTTGAAGTACCTATTTTAGACCTTAGGTTTAGTAATTTTAGGTCTAACTCTTGTTTTCCAGTGTGAGTCGAGACAATTGGGAGCTAGGTATAATATTTTGTTCATTGGTATTATACTTGTTTCTTTTTATATAATTATGATATTATTGACAATAATATTTCGAGCGGTTGAGTACGTGGGCTCGATTCCCACCTCGGACGTTGGGGATCTTAGCCGTTTTTTTCTTTGGTATATGGCATGCAATATTTATAATAATATTTAGTTATTTTCACTCAAATTTTTACAATTTTGTACAGTTGGTCTGCCTAGCACTGCTCTTATACTCTCAACTACTCAAAGGTTAGCTGGAAGAGGTCTTTCGCCTTCGCCTTTGTACGATTGTCTTGTGTACTTTTCTATATTTTTTGTACAATAAAGTGTTTTACTACTACTATTACTTGTTAGACATTTAATATATCCCTGTAATAATGTATATGTAATATACAGTAATGATACTTTAATGTATTCAGTAACATTAGTAAATACATATTTCATAATTACAGCATCTTAATTACTAGCTAGAATTATGTGTTACAGTGACAATTTTATTAAGCTTTAGCTCAAATAATCGAAAAACACATTACCAAAGCCTACGTTCTAAAATGAATTATTTTACTGTGATATGTATACCTACTCGTAATACAATAGACCACACTTATTGCAATGACCCAGTAATTATACCAAGCAATTAAAATATAGCATGAAAATATGAAATACCCGAAATACCTACTAACCTCGTTAATCCTATTACAAAATACACAGACACAGACAGTACCTGCCCCCGGTTCCCAGAGACGCTAGCCAGTATCACCATCACTTGACACTTAATTTACTCCAACAACCAGCTAACACGATCGTATTCACTCACCATAGATACTCAAATCACATACTACTAATCAAACCGGCACATTATCAGACTAATTGGCAAATACGTATACTTAATGACACGCGAATATTAAGATATCTTTAATATTTATCGTGAAATCGACTATTTTCGATATACCACTTTACTCGAGATTGCCTCCCAATACGTCGAGATTTATATCCTTTATTTAGGTGAAAACAATTGACGACATTTCTTGCACCCGTTGGGAAGCTGCCTAAAAGTGTGAAAGAAAGTATTTGGTATTAATTTGCTAAGAAATATAGTCTAGCGTTAGTCTACGGCCCCTTAGAGCACTTTTGTGAATAACTCAAAACAGTAACATCGTGACTCGTGCCGGTTAACCGGTTAAATTACTGACTTACAATTTGAATCATGAATTGTTTTTGGTTTAATTTCTTGATAGAAACAAGTAAGTCTCATGATTTATGATTAGCTACAGTATAATAACAGCCGTATTCATAAAAAGTTAGAGGACTGTTGAAGGGTCCTTCAGAGACGGATGTCAAAAAACGTTATTCATAAACGTCAAATAGCGCTAATCAGCAGTGATCGGATTAGGTAGTGCCATTTCGGGTGAATGACCTTAAACATTATACTTAACATGGATAAGCCTCGGGATCCTGGGACTTACATTTTTTTACAGAACATTTTCTTGTTATTTCATAAATTGAAGAAACATGAAAAAATGAAAGGATTTTGTATTTTTTTGTGAATACATCTTTTATTTGATGTTTTTATAGCTGCTACTAACAGTAGTAGAAACAAAACAATTATTAAAGAAAACTCTCTGACTGCTCTACTTTAGACCACCAGAACCTCAGTCCAGTTAGAACGAAATCAAAGTCCAGTGAGATCGGCCAAAAGAGTCCCAATAAGAGTGTCTCAAAGTCCGGTAAAAAAATAAAAATGATTGATTAAACCAATCATTTAACTATTAGTGTGAAATTAACAACTAGACAAACATTAACCCCTGGAGTGCCTAGTGACAGATCTGTCACAAGCCATTTGGACTATAATATAAAATAATTAAAGTTATTAATCGACAAGCAAATTTATGACAGCAGCGTTCCAGGGGTTAATAAAGGCACACATTTTTTTATTAGGATATAATACTAACCACATGCATTTTTTATGATAGTATCGTAAAACCACATTGGTTTGTCTCGATACCTCATATGACAAAATTAGCTATTGTGCAAAATACCCTAAAAAACCATGTTCGATAAGTAAAATTTGACAAATTTTTATCAATATCAAACTGAAAGTAAACAAAATAACTATGAAATTGTAAATTTTCGAACAAAAATTTTACTTTTCGTATTAAATGTCGGGCTTAGAAGTTATGTCCACACTAAGATAACGTACCGAAGTCCCGCGAAATGGCACTACCTAATCCGATCACTGCTAATCAGTCCCTCAACAGTTCATTATCTCATGCTCAAGTTACGAGCTCGTGCACCCTACTTTATCTCCTCATTAAGCCTTATTTTACAAGATGGCGGCCAGAATATCGAACAGCTGTTTTTGACATGAGCGCAAGTCGAGATGTTTTTAACTGGATCCGCGCCTGGCCGAAGGTTTGAGCTAATCAGCCAAGTTTTTCTTATTCTTGATTATACATTCACATGCATTGATTTTTACGATAGACTCTTTTGCAATGTAAAATAAGAGTAACAACATATAGCTACAGCTACAAAAAGTATGTCAGTGGTTAAAAAAAGCTTTTACGCAACTGTCGTCATGCGTAGAAATACATATCTAATTTAACCTATACATGGTGCAGAAAATTCTTTCAGACTCCTAAGTGGTGAAGTCGCCATCAGATATATTGAGAAAATGAATGTACTTACGTGAACCAATTTCCGTGACAGTATATTTAACAGCAGCCGATTAAAAATGCCGTGTGGTGACGGCAGTATGAATACCTACATTTGTCACCACCCCAACTCTTTGTGTGGGTGTCGTACGAGTCGACTAAGGACTATTATTTGATAGAAGATTGATGATGGGCAGCAACGTCATCATAGTGGACACGTTACTGCGATCGCCAACCCGCTTGGCCAACGTGGCGATTATGGGCATTTACCTCCTAATGCGTCTATACGCACAGTTAATAGGAGAAGCCTACGAGCAGTGGACTGAAATAGGCTGATGATGTGTGTGTGAATAAAAAATATGTAGGTTCTTCGAGAGGCATACAAGCACACCAACTTAGCAGTTATTATTAGCTATGGTACTTACATTACATATAGCTCTATATTGGAGCATTTAACTAACCAGAGAACACAATAAACAGTCGTACAGTATGCTCATATGCTTTGGTAGAAAAGAAAGCCTGTCAATGGTCACTCCAGTTGGTTGAATCCTCTACTAAGGGGATTTAAATAGGCAATCAAAGAAACTTGCATGTAATAAAAAAATAATATAATTACATTGAAAGTCAAAAAAATTAACAATCCAGTGAATGAAATGTAACTATGACAATAATACTCGTAGAATAATTGATTCTGTCCATGACATTCTCATGCTCCCTGCATTTTTGATCAGGATTTTATGCAGCTGTATGGAATCTCTACAGCAGTTATATCAGCTGTCAGCTGTGCACATTCTGGCTTCAAATTCTGAAATTAAAAACATCTGATTAGAGTATATAGTTGCATTTTGATATTGTTAACTTGTGCCTGTTAAGGCAAAACTAATAAACCTTAGTTTGAATACATAATGCCTAGCTTTTTAATTATATTATGCACAATATACATCCATTGTACAATGAGCAAAAATAATACAGCCAAATCAATGTTCAGGAAATTAAATTAAAAAAAATGTACCTAAATTATTAACCAAAATTTTATTTCGTATAAATTCGTCATCAATGTGATTACAAAAGTAATAAACAAAAATTCCCTTTCATCTTCTTGTACTTATTCCGAAAGACCATGACCGCTGGTTAGAAATTGATACTTACTGTTTCGACACCTGTGCTTCTGCCAGTTGGACGGCCGGAGGCTACCCAGCATGTTACTCCACGGGCTGGGGCTTCTTGGTCTAAATTCTGACTTGTTTGTCGCTGAAGTTCCTATTTCAATCTGAAAAATTACATACATGTAAATGATCAAATGTTTCTTTAAACTACTTTTTTTTCCCTAAGTTAGATATGCCTTATGTATGATATGATAACATTCCATGTAGCTTTTTATCTATTAGCTACATTTCAAGGATTATAAAGCAACCATAATTATTATTATCTATGAAATTTTATTATAAATACATTTGTTATGTTGCATAAATGCAATCCTGTCTTAACCCTTGATAGGGCACAGGTCTCAAAAACAACCACCACTGTGACAGTCTTTTTGTTGTATTTTTTTCTTAAGCATAATTTTTTGTACTACAGGATGGATAGAGGCTTGAATCCAGGATTGTTTCGAGTCTTGTCTTGTAAAGGGTTAACTATCTTCCCTTACACCCATGAAACATCAAATTAAAGTATAAATATAACTATTATAGGTGTAAACCATCTACCACTTTTTCATATAGTTGCCATTTCAATGTATATGTACCTAAATATTAATTTCATTATCTTTGAACTTAAGCTTTCCATATACTTGATTAGAACATTAAACTTACAGTCATTACTTTTTGATTTAGCACAAATGAACATGTATGCATGATTGCATGTATATGTATGAAATGTAGGTATGCAAAGTAAGGAAGTGTCTCAGAAAAACAAATATAATAGCCTACCAATATACAATAATAACCTTAAAACTCGATGCACATACCTACACATGAATACAAACAATGACTTACCGCATTTTTATTTTCCATCCAAAAACACTTTCTTTTGCTAATTCTTGTAGCAACATGCGTAATAAAAATCGTTGAAAAGTTACAAGTAATAATTTCATAAACTTGTTATAAGTCCGTACAGAGCATAATTAAATCACATGTTTTTTACGTATCTTATCTTCTACGGTCCAATTTTCATTTCGTATCCTTGAATTCACTTTTAAGAATGAAATACATCATAAAATTTCAAGTCGTAACATAAAATTTGCAATTTCCACTAACATAACAATGGCGATGGCGCCATCCGATCATAAGTAAGCTAAGCTGTCAAATAAAAAAAAAAAGTAGTGATGTGCTTACATTTTTGAGCCATATTTGTCAAGACGGCAACATAACAAATCCAATCGGTAAATTAACGGCTTATTAGTTAATATAGGTTTAGTGAGCGTTTATGAATCAACATTTAGATAAACAGTTCATTAGGCTTAATCAGTGTATTAGTTAATGAACAGATCAAACCTCCATTAAGGAATTTTTATGAATACGGCTGTAAGAGTTCAAGTTTAAGGTCGCCTGTACAAAAGTGACCGGACGGCTTTTTAAATGACGAAATAAAAACGTTGCGCTTTTTGCACGGTTGGCAAGGTGAGCGCAATGCATTGACGTTTAGATGTCTAGCTTTTTACGCGTTCTCCCAAACCGGAATTAACGTAGCTTTAGCCATTAAGGCAGCATAACATAAGTCTTGTTAGAAACAACGATTTGATTAGGCTGTACCACGCCGTACGCCACTTGGGCTTTCAGCCAACCTTACATAACAAGTAAAGCTGTAGGTACATACGGCAACAAACTTCCTAATCGATATTGTATCTATTCAAGAATCTACTTTTGTTCACTACGCTACGTACCTACTCATGTGGAAAATGTTAGTACGAGTATCCAGACTTTTAGCTGTACCTAAGTTCGATTAGGTAAAAGCTTGTGTATACGAGTACTTAACTAAGAGTTCTGCAACTAGGCATTAATTCTTTGCACAAAACTTAGTATTACCATATACACTAGATATAATCTCACTTCTAAATGAGCATCGGATATTCTTAATTTTTTTTTTAACCTAATGATGATTTTTTTGATTCTGCGGCAATTGATTTTATTCCTTTTAAAATACATTAACTAGTACCTATGAACTTAATAAGACGAATTGTATTTATGCTATTCATTAATATACGTGTGTACCTAAATCATACAGGCGATCAATTATAAAACCAGGTATGGGATTCATTAGTGTAATCATGGATTACAAGGTTTTTTTAAAGTTACTCTTAATTATGACCCCACAGATTTTTTTAAAAATTATCGGAGCAGCAATGTAAAGAGGTACGAACATTTGTTATTGTTGATATCTGCTTTTGAAATTAGCTGTCAACGAGTGTTTAACTCGCGTATGTTGCTCTACATTGCGCGCCGAATTATTTTGTATGAAAAATTTTGTAGCTGTAATTGTTAAAGTTATTTGAAATGAAATGAAATGAAATAAAATTTATTTATGACAAGCACGATGGACATATACACATTTACAAATAGCACACCACAACAGCTTGCCACAAAAGGGTCACAACTCAGCATGTAGCTGGCTAGGCCAGCGCTGTTCTTCCGTTGTGACCCCCAGGTACGTATACTGGCCGACGAGGCGACCACGCTAGCAAACAAGTAACACAGAAGATACATAAAAGGCAGCATATTAAATATAAAAAAATACGCACGATGGCTGGCATCGGACGCGTCGCGTCGCACACAGTGTGATACTGCCCTAACCGTGACGCTTCTTTACGTTCAGTTTAGTAAGTGAACTGAACGCAAAAAAAACGCCACTGCCACGTCAAGCCACATGGCAGCACCGCGGCGCGTCCGCAGCCATCTTAGATTTATCTTTAACCTACAACTTGTACACGTATTCATGGTCTTACAAATTACAATTTTACACGCAGAAAACTTGAAAATTACAGAGACTTAACGATTAGCAAGACAATATCAACAAGCAATTTTAACACTATTTACAAGCAAGCAATTTTTACAAGATAGTTTGACGACAGCACTGGGATGGTTGGCTTATGGGACATAACCTTCAGGAACTTATTATTATAACTTATTTGAAGGTACTTATTTAATATGTCGTAAACTAACACCCGTTAAGAGCTTCGCCCGTATTAGACTTACACTTTAGCCTTTAGGCAACATAATATACATACGGCCTTATTCATAAAAATTCCTTGTTGAAGGTTTGAGGGGCCCAATAGTTTTTTTTTTTTTTCTTCTTTATGGACTTAAGGGCGATGTTGCCCGTAGCCAACGTCAAGTAAAAGGGTAGGAAATAGGACGCGGGAAATGTGATGATGGATTATCGGAATTTGGAAAAGGTGGTCAAATCAGGTATAAAGGTATAGGATATGATATAATAGGATACAAAATGATAAAATATATAAAAACTATATTTTTATGTCGTTATGAAGGATAAACCGGGCTAATAAGTTATATACGTCAGGATCAGGATTAACAAGCAAGGAAGGAATGTCTATTGGAAGGGGAATGTGTAAGGATTGCAAACTTTTCATGAAATCTGAACGATCATACAACGGACAAGATAAAATAATATGGTTAATATCAGCCTCCTCAGCACCGCAATCACATCTAGGATCGTCTACTATTTTAAATTTGGCTAAATGAGAAGGGGCGCAAGTATGGCCCAATCTCATTCGAGTCAAGCAAGATATTTCACGTCTGTTAAATTTTTTATTACGAAACCATGGTTTGTTAGGGATATCGCTTTGAATTTTAAAATGATAACTTCCAGTTTCCAAACTGCTCCAAAACCAAAAGAACTCCCAACAAGACTTGAGATATCTTTTGGGGAGCAATAGCAGATCATGACAGTAGTTTTTATACGGATATATATCACCAGAAACAACAGCATCCACAGCCAACTGGTCGGCTCTCTCATTGCCAGGAATTCCACAGTGACTTGGCACCCAAACAAAGTTTATAATGAGACCTTTTTTTTCACACTTGAACATCAGGTGCCGGATATCATACAAAAGAGGATAATTGGCTGTTTTAAAGGGAGACTTCAATAAAATTTGTAAGCAGCTTTTAGAATCGGAAAAAATTGCAGATTTATTTAAATTTAACATGTGAACGTATTCAACTGCTTTAAAAATTCCAAATAATTCTCCTGTAAATACCGAAGATTCAGGAGGTAATTTAATTTTTTGTATCACATTATACTGTCTATGAAAAACGCCAACCCCAACATTACCATTTATGGAACGTTTGGATGCATCAGTGAATATGTGATGCCAACCAGACCAATTCTCACCAATTAAACTATTAAAGATTGGCTTAGCACTTATTCCATCCTTCTTAAAATTGGAATCTAGAATAACTGTAGGAGAAATAAGCAATGAATCAAAATGTTTAGTATACAATGGAAGGGAAATGTAGCGGAAGGTAGGAGATGATAAAGACAGAAATTTAATGTAGCTATTAATGATATACGGGGGATGTCTATTGCGCCAATAAGGAGAATTATGCATACAACGGTAGAGATTAGATAGTTTTGCGATTAGAGGATGTAATGAGAATTGCATAACCTTAAAAATAAATCTATCAGACAGATATTGTCGCCGTAGGTGTGCAGGTGGATCCACACATTCCACCTGCATCGCGTTGGCAGGACTGGTCCGCATAGCACCCAGAACAGTTCTTAAGGATTTGTTTTGTATGCCATTTAATATGTTAAAGGCCTCTTCTGTGCCTGGTGTTAAAAGGAACGATCCATAATCCAATACGCTTCTAATGAGAGAATTATATATTAACTTCAAATAAAAAGGATGGCTACCCCACCAAATACCAGCCAAACATCTCACTATATTTAATGACCGTTCGCACTTACTCTTTATATAATTGCAGTGACCGATGGCTGATAATTTGTAGTCCAAAACAATTCCCAAGTACTTAACCTCGTCGCAAAAGGCGATTGTAGATCCGCAATAAGATAGATTTAAATTGATAGGCTTTTTCCTTGGAGTAAATAGGATTGCTGAAGTCTTTGTGACTGATAAATCTAGCCCATTATTATGTAAATATGTATTTAGTTTTCCTAAAATAGAATTCATGAAGTCACATGAATTGAATAGTGAACTATTACTGCAATATAACACAATGTCATCAGCGTACTGAATAATAGATACAGAATTAAGCACATTAGGAAGATCATGTGTATATATGTTAAAAAGTAGGGGACTTAAAACTGACCCTTGGGGTAGTCCTTTCCAAACGGTTCTGTGTAAAATATCTGAATCTAATTCTAACTTCACAGTCCGCTCAGTAAACATAGCCGAAATTATATTACACAAGCCATCCGGAACGCCTAATTGGAACATTTTTTTAACAAGGATAGATATTATTACGTTATCGTAAGCGGAATTAATATCAACAAAGCTAGCAACTACATGTTCTCTTTTTGAAAACGCTAATAGTACATCAGCCACCAACAAACCTATACAATCTAAAGTACTCTTGTTTTTACGGAACCCATATTGAACATCCGGTAATAAGTTATTACTCTCAATGAACCACTCTAATCGATTTTTAACCAAATGTTCAAGTACTTTAATTAAAACAGAAGACAATGCTATTGGACGGTATGAATTGGGATCATTACGGGGTTTATTCGGTTTTAGGAAAGGTAACACTAACTGCATTTTCCAATCTGGTGGAATGACACCTGTCAAAAAGACATTGTTGACTATGTTGAGATAGTAACCTAAAACTTTATCACTAGCATGTACTAAAAATGAATACGGTATGCCATCGCAGCCCGGCGCAGAATCTACTACATATGATAGCACGTTTTTCAGCTCAAGTAATGAAAACGGGTTATTAAATCGCTGTGTATCATTTCCAGCAGACTTGGACGCGGAGGTTAATTTATAATATCTAGGCAAAGGAACAAATGGAGGGGCTAATTTATCTAAAAACTTATCAGCAACTGCGGGTTCAATTTTGTTAACATTGTTTTCAACAAAGGCACCTCTGAACATCCTAATCTTTCGCCAAACCTCTGACGGGTGAGTAGTTGGGTTTATAGATGCACAGAAGGATCGCCAACTGTTTACCTTTTTTTTCTTCAGGAATTGTTTTGTTTCTTTATTATAGTTACTAAGGAATTAAAGTTTTCTTCACACATATTATTGTTGTATTTTATTTCAGCCCGTTTCCTTTTTTTAACAGCTTCAGTGCATTCAGAGTCCCACCAAGGAGGACTACAAATATTAAATTTGGAGACCTTCTTGATGGGGAACACCTCATTGGCCACTTTTATCATAAACTTGGCAAAAGCATCGGCTGATTGAAATAACTGTTTCTGACAAACATCAGGCAAATCACCCAACCTCTCATCAAGATGTTTCTGGAAACTATCCCAATCTGCATTTTGTAATTTATATGCTAAAAGAGGGGATTGGTTATGTAAAGGTTTATTTTTAAAAGGGAATGTTATAAGGATTGGATAATGATCACTTCCATAAGTAGAGGGAAGCACCTCCCATGCTAATGATGATGCAATTGAAGAACTGCAAATAGATAAATCAATTGCACTGGGATTCTCATTAGGTGCAGATCGACGTGTGGGGACACCAGAATTCAATATGCATAAATCATAAAAATCTACTAGATCCAATATTACATCACCTAAGTTACTTGAAGTGATGCACCCCCAAGATTGGTGGTGACAATTAAAATCACCTACTATAATTAAAGGAGTAGGAAGGGACGATATTATAGTTTTAATCTCTTGAAGTATGGATAATGAGGGATGTGGAATGTACACTGAAACTATGCAAATGTTATTTACAATGGCTGAAATGATTGAAAAGCTACTACTATGATGTGATAATGGAAAATGGGAAAAATGAAATGATTTCTTTACAAGTATGGCTACACCTCCATGTCCATCTGACCTATCTTCACGGAGGGAGGCATAGCCAGGAATTTTGAAACATGACTCAGTTTTGAGCCATGTTTCAGAAAGAGTGATAACAAATGGGTCAAATTTCTTAATTAAATAAATTAGATCACTTTTTTTACTATTGATGCTGCGGCAATTCCACTGCAGAATCTTTGAGTTGTTGCTGGCCATTATTAAGTAAAAGTTTGGAAATTAAAGTCATAATTTTGCAACGTTGGACGGTTCATTGTTGTTATTGCTACTTAAAAGTTTCATCAGTTCATGTATCATATCCTCACGTGTCTCTTCTTTAGGTTGGTCGACAATAGCACAACCATTTCTCATAGAGGATGTCATATTATAGTCTCTAGTCAAATTATTATGAGCCACTGAGTCATAACCTTTATGAGATTTGGTTGGGCTTCTAGGTTTAAGGGTTACTGTTTTCCTATAAGAATGAGTAGTAGGACCATTGGGAGATCTATTTGATGACAGTGTTGGAACAGGCGGAGAGATAGCCATAACTACATCAGCATAAGGTTTAGTTACTTGGGGGTGCATTTTTGAGGCCTCTATGTAAGACAAAGAGCTTTGTGCCATTGTGAGTTTAATGTTTTTTTGACGCTCATATTCAGGACAACGCAACTTATTAATGGCAAAGTGAAAGCCTGAGCACAAACAGCAGGATGCTTGGTCCTCCTCCACCTTACAGGAAGAGCCAGGATGACTCTCACCACACCTGTAACATCGAGGTTTAGACCTGCACTGAGTCTGTGTGTGACCAAAACGACAGCAATTGTAACATTGTATGGTAGGATAAACATACAGTTCTACAGGGAGAGCATTATAACAAACAAATATGCGTTTCGGAAGTACCTGTCCATCAAATGTAACTACCACTGATTGAGATGGTTTCCAAACTGGAGAACCTTCTACCATGACTTTAAAGTTGATTCTTCTCAGCTTGAGTACCTCGCCACAACCCATAGGTACACTAATATTTTCTTTAACCTCATCCAGTGTCCATTCTGCAGGGATACCCTTTACTACACCCATGCGGATAACATTAAAGGATGGAATAAATGCCTTGTAACTGTTGTTTGTTAATCGGCTATCATTGAGGAACTCATTAGCATCATGATATTTTGAGAATGAAAGAGAAACCCTGTTACGCCCTATTCGTTTCACACTTCCATTTACGACATTTTTAACATTCAACTTTTTTAAAAAGTTCCCAAAGGCAACTGCATGAATTGAAGTGCCGTCATTTAGTGATTCCTGTTGTTTCTGTACATGTACAATGTAAGGAGAACTGTCCGACTGGATGTATTGTTTCCTATACATATCAGAGTGCTGGGAGGCATTTTGGCTTATTTGAGTTGGTGTTGGTGTTGGTGCCTTAGCTGCGGCTGGAGCCCGGGCCGAAGACGAGGCTGGAGCCTGGGTCAAAGGCAAGGCTGGAGCCGGAGCCAAAGCCGCGGGTTTAGCTGGAGCTGCTGGAGGTTGAAATTGAGTTTCCTGACAATTACATTCGTTCAAATTTGGCTCTCTGTCTCTTAATTTGTCATCTTTATTACTTTTCCTTTTTTTGTTGCAATGGCGGCAAATTCTCTTTCCTATACTTCTTCGCTTCCTACCTTGTGCTGACGACCAGGATGATACAGAGCTATCTGTTTCCATATCATGATCGGATTTGTTGTTATCTATCACTACATAGTGGGAAACCGGAGGTCCAGTTCCTCCCGGGTCGGGAGGTTCATCGCCCATGGCGATGAAGAAAGAAGAATATATATAAAAAACTTACCTATATGATGAAAATATATGTACAAAATAAAATAAACTAACTAAAGATAATATTTACAGTGAAAATACACAGCGTTGACCACTAAAAACTTTAAAATTAAAATTAAGTACAAAAAACACGCGCGCTCTGCTCGAGATTTCCCGCCCTTTTTTTCGGCCCAATAGTTATCGAGCCGATAAGTCTTGTTGAACGGTTTATAAGAAGTGTTATTCATAAACGCTCAATATCTCTCCGATAACTGTTGAGCCGCTGTTGAACGGATTAGACGCGTTATGTTGGCGCCTTGACAAAATCATAGACAAAAATGTGGTGTCACCGCAAATTAAAAAAAAGTTTGACAGCTGTCTGGCGGGAGTCAAGGGGGCTGGTCCCAAGATATTTATTTATTATTTATAATATAACAAACTACTTATCAAATTAAATGAGAATCACGATTATCTCAATTTGTTTCAAATTAATTATAGGTACTCATAACAATATTCGTAATATAAAAGCTGCTTCAAATACAGTTTCTACCTATTCGTACTCAAAGTTTTATAGGTTCTTGAAATTAAACAATATAACGGATGATATCGCGTTTATTAACACCACGTCATGACCCTAACGTTTTGAGCTCTTCACAGTTTTGTGAAAACAAGCGCTGTGTGGAGCTCGAAACGTTAGGATCATGGTGTTAATAAACGCGATATCATCCGTTATATTGTTTAATTGCAATGAATAATAATCGCCGTAACAGAAGACAATCTTATAGGTCCTTGTAAAATTCTGCATAGTGAGGGACTATATTTTTTTCAATCAATTGCATAATGTCTTGCTTCTTGCGTTCTGCTATTGGTAGTTATTTTAGACGTATAGGCCGGCTCGAGTAAGTTTTTCGATGTATTCAGATTTAATTTGTTCGATAGACTTTTGAGTTCTATGAAGTCGTTATAATTCATCTCGTGAACAGTAAATGGTTTACCAGACTTTTTAGCTTTTGGAATAGGTAGCACTGATATACCGCTCAGATACATAAATCGGGCCAGATTTGTTCTCCTTTTTTATAAATTTTTGATGATGAAGTGAGCGGTATCACCCTCATTCTGAGTATGGCCACGAATGAGAAACTTGTGTGTTATTGAGTTTATATTCAAGTGCGTGACACCATAATAGTACAAAGCGAGAACAAACCTGTAAGAAAATAATTACTTTAATAAAAATACATTATTAAAAAAGAATAACGATCTAATTGTTACGAACGTCAATATTGCAATTTCATGTTAAACTTTATTTACGTATATAATTGGCTAAAATGACCTTTAATACAGTTCGGTCAATGTTGCTCGGTAAAAATACATTATTTGAGAACAACAACGACCTAATTACTACAAACGTCAATATTACAATCCACATGTTTATATTTACTAACGTGGATGTTGCGCTAAAATGACGTGTAAGACATTTAAGTCAATGTTGTTCTATAATCCGCATAGAATTATGGCATAATTACCTTTGCGTCGATAAGCCTCCGCGAGACGACTGGCTTTCTCCGCTCCCCGTAGACAAGTGACCAATCAGTCGTTGTTGATTCCAGCGGACGCATCAAAAGTATAACGACACATCCCCTCTAGCGGAATTTGACGGTAAACACTTGAAAGTCAATGTATCACCAAATAGTTCGGTATATTTTGAACCGTTTCTTATCAATAAGTCATTTTTTGTAAATTTTGCATTTACGTCGTTGTTCTAATAGAAGTGCGAGTCATATTTAATAATAATCAGATGAATAGACGATATAAAAAACTATACATCAAATCAGACTTTCATACCTTTATCTTTTCTCTTCTGCCTACTTTAAACGCATGGTTATGCACCTGTCAAAAATCAGCTGATCAAAATTTTGGCAGCCATCTTGTTAAATAAGAAGTTATAAGACCGTTATAGAAGGGTCCTCGGCTCTATAACTTTCGGGGGATTTATAGTAGGTTTGAGCGGCTGAATAGCGCTATTGAACGTTTATGAATAACGTTTTTAGCCATCCGGTCAACTACGACCCATCAGCGGGCGCGTAACTTTTTATGAATAAGGCCGTTAATATATTATCTTCATACATTGAATCTAGTTAATTTCAAGATGTTGCTGAAGACCTTAGCTACATCTGCCAGTAACTTGTACATAACCCTCATATTCAGGCCGTTTGGACGAGGTCCAAGTGTCAGAGGTCCAAGTCTATTTTACAGCACATCACAAACCTCCCTCATAATGAGTGTGATAAATAGTCCTATGGTAAATTAAGCTGCAAGCTTGCTTGCTTGTGACAATGACCGGTAATGTGAAAGTCTGTGGCGTGTTTAAGTAGCCATTGTCACTCGGGTAAGTCTGGTAAGACTATGGCTGATCGTTTATGTGCGATTTCATGAACTAACTCTAGTTAAATGTTATTATTACCTACTAAATAATTCATATAATAGGCGAATTACATATCAGTGAACTACAATTGAATGTAAGTGCTTATAATTATGTAGAAAAATATTGAATTGTAAACAGTATCTAGTTCATATGTAAAATCATTCATTTCATTCAAGGAGTCATTTCTTCACACACAACACACAAAATGCTATTTATAACGTAATAGCACGCCGAATTGTTGCACAAATAAAGTAGCAACTTTGAACTTTACAAAGTTTAGTCACATTACTTTAACTATAAATACGTCCGTTTAGCAAAAGACTGATAGTCTTATAATTGTATATTATTATACAGAATTCCGTAAGGCGAAGAAGTGGATACATCTCTTTGTAGTTGACTATACATAAATAGATTGCTTTCAGTTAAGCTCTATTGTTCGGAAAATCCACGTACATTTCGAATCCAGGTATAAAGCTGTCGAATCAGATTAACTCTAGCGGAGAACCCGTGTGACCGAAATGCTGGATTCGAAATTGTGTTATACCCGAAAATGGAGGAAGGTGCATCTTAGAATAAGATGAAGAATGCGTCTTATGTACTGATGCTTTAAGGTAACTTTTTACTGATTCTAGGACACTAAAGCCTTTATTTTAGAAAACAAAATAAGAAACAGTGACACTTAGTTGAATATTAGTGTAAAAAGTCCGTTTACTGCGTGTTTTATTTATATTTTGACCAAATCGTCCAATTAGCTTTTTGATATGTCAAAATTATTCGTAACACATAGGTAGTAGGTACGTAATTGTAAATAAATAATATAATACAAAATCTAAGAAAAAAGGTTCTTTTTCGCCTAGATACGACAATCAGTTTTACGTCAGTCAGAAGTCATGTTGATGCTATCGGTGTTAATTACAACTTCGTAGGATGATAAGAGAATATTCCGCAGACATATCTAAACAGATGTTGCAAAATCTTAACTACAATGATTTGTTACAAAATCAAGTACGTCAATGTCAAAAATAATCTATACCGTTCATGTATAGGTACATGTAGGGCTATGAGGTCAATTCTGTCATTTCAGTAGGTACATTATGTGTCAAAAAGTGACGTTGTTGACAGATAATCTATTGAACTGACAGCTGTCAGTATTGACTTCTTAGTTGCGGCCGAGTATAGGTGGGTCTAAAAAGAATAACCATAGAAGATGTCAAAATAATTGATATCGACCGCCAATAGCACCTACGTCATTGCTTGTTCTAATTCTGATTACAAGGGGTCGGAACTATGGGTGCAAAACTTAAAAAAAACTTGCCAAGTGGACTTGACATAGCACATACATCCATAAAATATACATATCTACACACCCAAACATTGTAAGTTTAACAGCGTTAGCACACCTCCGCCGCGGAACTGAAGTAGCGAAACCGCTGACATTTCGCTACAGTTTGTCCGTTGTGAGACGAGCGGAACAATAGCGAAACTGCCTGTTCTAGCGCGTTGAACTGACGATGCATATATCTCTCTCTCGCGGAACATCGGCGATCTGCTCCGACGTCGCGCATACCTCCGCGACTTTTCCGCCAGTTTCTGAAGTTTCGCGTTTGTTTCGCAAACGAGTTGTGGCTGTCGACAGATTTCTCATGGCGGAACAGTGAAAAATTGTAGAATTAGATATTGAATTCACCGAAAAACTAATACAAGAGGTCAGAAACAGACCTTTAAATGCTGTCAAAAGTTAATTCTTCAAAATCGGCAACTATATAATATACTAACTTAGTTATAAGGACTATAAAAACCCTAAAATTCGTAATTTGCTTTGTAATGTCCGGCTTTAACGGGTTGTATAGTTCTTCAAAACTTTGTGCCCTCATTCTGAAATATATTATGTATAAAAATGATCTTCATGTGACTCAAATTCTTCACAAAATTGGTTTTCGCCTAACTATTTCATCTTCTTATTATAATCTCGTGCAACCAGATTCTACGTCTTTTAATGTTAATGCCATTTCTTCTTCTTCGGATTCTGAAAGCGACGACATTTGGTTTCTATGCAGGAATAATACTAACGACCGCGTAGGAATGTTTCGCCGCGAAACTAGAGTACGATTCCGCGGCATGTGTAGTAACGTTTCGCCGCGAAACTTGTGTTGCGGTTTCGCGTTCTCGTTTTCGCAGCGGAGGTGTGCTAAAGCCCTAAGATTCCGAGATAGGGAATAACATTAGATACAGATTTTTCAATAATATTTATTCGTATTTTTCTTGGCTAAAGTGTTCCCATACGTCAATTTTAAACTTCTTGTTAAAGTTTTGCACCCATAGTACCGACCCCTACTGATTACAGAGCACAATACTAAGATAATATAGATAGCAGCCCAGCCAACTAACCACTTGTGTGTTCTACA